>WOGR01001929.1:0-18572 GCA_015342045.1 Leptinotarsa lineolata | reverse complement strand
TAGGTCAGTAGTGAGTGGGTCTATTCGACCCTCCACCGCAACCCACAAGGGTTTATTGTGGCTCACACCTATTCAAACTCTACCAAATAAACCCAGCAATAGGTAAATGGGTATATAAATCTGGCCAAACGATTCCTCTCGATAATGATGGTCTTCTGATGAATTTTCAGTAAAAGTTATATTTTTCATTGTATTCTTCTATCTATTTTTATACAGGGTCCTGCAACAGTGGCGCGGTGTTCCATATCTCTATTTAGGAAACAGATAGGAATCTAAATTTATATAATATTACTTTATTGCTCGAGCTCCACAAAATAAAAATATTGCGGTCACACAGGGTGTTCAATTTTTTCTGGGCGGATCCCAACTGTTTTTTTTCAAATGGCAACCTATATTTTTTATCGCTTTTTCAGTTTCTACATAGAAAATAAAAGACACTTTATGTATATCTTCACTTCGAAAATATTGACGGTTTTCTGCATATCTAGAATGACAAGTTTTTTTTTCAATTGGACTTGTCACTCTTCTGAGTGAGAAGTCCAATTGAATTTTTTTTAATTATAAAGTTGTGCCAAGTCCAATTGAATTTTTTTTGTTCAAATATTCTACATTGGTAACTCTCTCAAACGATATATTTGAAATCGACCTGTGATATACAGGGTATGAAAAACCGCTTGCCACATATTGTAAATAAAAATTTGCAGAAACTTCCTTATTTTAAATGAAACACTCTGTATATTATTAATCCAAGGAGCGGCAACGAAGCCTCTACAAATTTCAATAAGTATTCACTATGGATAGGTTCTTAAATAAGCATTTATTTCGAAAAATGGTCGTTCGTCCTATTTATACGCCATAAACTCGATGAAAGACTTTTTCAAAGCGAAACCTATTTGACGACTGATAAGCATATACAAAAGATATCTTGTTTCAATTTTGTACATTATAGCTAGACTATATGTTTTTAATTTTTTGAAATCTGCTCATCATGGAGCATCTAATAATGCGAAACAATATAGGGTGATCCATTTAAAAAAAAATTGATGACATACTCTGGGGGTGCGATAGGGAAAGTAACATCAAATCTGAATAAGTCAAAATGTGCCCCCCTGTATACTATCGGTGACGTGTGTTTTATTCTTCTTGAAAATCATTGTACCAAAAGTTATTCAGGGTAGCTTATTTTAAATGGAATGCACTGAATATCATAACGTTTGATTATTATTTGTGTGTGTCTGTATCAGAGGTTGTTTTCAAATCGAAGTATATTTTGAATTTTTCACCTGATGTATTAGTTCATAGATTTTTAAGTTATTTTATAGTCATATGTTGATCATTTTTTGGATTCTGAGATTTTTTAAAATTGTAATTCTTGTACTATCATGATTCGGAATAGAACTTAGTTGTGAATATTTGTTATGATCTGATATTAACCAATTTGCAATGCGATGTTTCGTTCATTAGATTTCATCATCATCATTAACTTTATTTTCTTAACGAATCATAGTTTTTTTCATCGATTTTTGTCTAGTAGTAGCTATACATAAACTCCATATATCGAAAAAACGTGTTATATATCAAATAACAAATAGAAAAAAATTAACGTCATTTACGTCGTTCATGATATCTCATTAAATGTACAAATTGCCTTTCATCGTTCCTTGAGAACATTCGCTCTCGCAATAATAGTTTTGTCATTTCTTCAGTATTTGTGGAGTTATAGCTATGCAAGCCCAATTCATTTCAGTATATACTTTCATAAACTTTTTCTCCACTATTTTCATTTACCAGAATTTTATTTTCTGGCGAATATTTCAAGAACAACCACTAATATTCTTAATATGAAAAGACATTATTCTAGTTCCTCGAAATAGAAAACTTTTGTCCAATCAACCGACCTGTAGGTCTTAGGTGAGATATTCCCAGAAATATTGAATGTGCAACACCCGGTATAAACAGCCCCAATACAGGGATCTGAGCTACACCATAATAAATTGTTTAACAGCTTCAGATCGGCTAAACAGATACTAAAGATAACATATGAATGGCAGAGGAGATAAAGCAAGGCAGCATTAATTGAATAAATATGAACATATAAATGCACTTCTCTCGGAGGTCGTAATAATGTTGTCAGGGGAGTTATCTATCATTTCTTATGTTTATGGCTTGCTTGGAAATTTAACGTTAGAAGCTCAACTCTATTATTGATAAAGTTATATTGGTTACGGAATTGGTTTCAATAGAGACGTTTCCGAATCACTTGAGTTTAATGGTTATGGCTCTTGAATTTACGAGCAAAACGTATACCTGTAATTTTTTCAATAACAGTAATGACGGCATAAATTATCAAAAATATGTAATGATTGTTACAACCCATTCATTAGCTGTATTTAATCGTCTATAACTGCATATTAGGATAAATCATCGTTGTAGTGCAAGCTTATGTTACAAGTTGATAGTCATCGTTATCAAATCTGTAATACTAATTATGTTTACCACAAGAGAGATAAATTATCAACGCAGTCATTATGGGTTTCATGTGGCGTTAATTATAATGCTTGTGAAAATTGCAGATTAACTAATTTTTGCATAGAATCAATAAATATTTTTAAAGATTTCTTCCGTTTCTCAGAACTACACACATTTACCCACAGAAATAATTGATGACTTTTTTATTTATTTTTTTTAAGAAAAAAATACAAGCACTACAGGATAAACCTTAAGGCGCTCTAAGAGCGGTGCCTGTGCAGAAGTAGTGATTCACATTGGATTCGAAACGTTCTCAGGAAGTTTATTCCACATGAACGCAGTTCTCCCAAAAAAAGAGGTTTCAAACAGCGAAGTTTGAGGTGTACTGAGTTGAACTTGCACCGCTCTTAGTGGAATCAAATGAGCCAAGTCCCTTGAACACTGCCCGTGAAAGTATCTATACAAGAGAGACAAATCTCCAACCTTTCTTCGATGTTCCAGACTATCAAGTTTGCAATTTATGTTTGCGTCTCCAATCAGGCGGATGGCTCGTTTCTGGATGGAATCCAGCAGCTTCAAGGTGTTTAGAGGTGGAGCTCAATATATGATAACAATACTCCAAAGAAGGACAGATCTGAGCTTTATAAAGCATGAAAAGTTGCTGCGGTGTGTACAGTTTTCTGGTTCGGAATAGAGTTCCAAGCTTTTGAGAAGCAGCCCTTGCAATTTCAGCAACATGATTGTGCCAAGTGTTATTAAATGAACCAGAAATGTGGCTATCACGTGAACATGAAGTTTGTCATAAATCATTATAGCAAATTATGACCATTTTTCAAGGATAGATTACTATACTTCTTCTACGACTCATAAAAAGAATATTTGTTAATTGAATTTCACAAAACAAAAAACAACCTGAAGAAGCATTCAAAAATATTTCCTATTTTCATAATCATATTCAATTTCAAGTGGAATTTCAAAATAAAAAGTGATTAGAAACTAATTTAGGATTGTATTCCACATCAATAATGTAACTGTTGTTGTGGCTTGATGTAACTGTTGACTTTTAATGAGTCTGAAATCAAAATCAATCTATTTACAAAAAAATCAATTTTGTTGTAAAAAACCGTGGGATGCCAATCTGGCAAACAGATCCTAACCAAGAATTTATAACAATGGATATTTAGCTCCCAACGCTTTTTAACAACAAAATTTTTTGTAAATAGATTTGTTCTGGTTTCAGACTTGTTAGAAGTCATTAGTTTCATCAAGCCATAGCACTAAATATCGATGTTAAACACAATCTTAAATTAGTTTCGAATTATTTTTTATTTTTTAGTTTTTGTTGCATGTGTTTTTAATTTTTTAAACTGTTATTTATTTTCCACTTTTCAGTTTGTCGTGCTCACTTGCTCTCACACAGAGACTATGTGAGGAAATTATTTAATCCTGGCGATCCTGATCAGGATAATGAGAAAAACTTTTGAAATAATTGCATTCTCACCGATTCTAGATAGACCAGGGCCGAAGCCTTCAAAAATGGAAAAAAGTGAAATTATAATAGAATGAAATCCATTAGATCACAAGAGAAATATAATAAAAATTAAGGAAAAAATAAATTAGGGGCGATCCAAGTTCGGAAAGTGGGAGGGGTGAGTTTTTAAGGGTCAAAAATGGTTTATCTCGATTTCAGGCAAAATCACAAGACCTATGGACTGTGATCTACATCTCATGTGATACTTTGCATAAAACTGTTTACCATCTATTGGTGATATTTAGATAATTTGTAATGTGATATACAGTGTGTAACAACGAAAATTTAACAGAGCCGTTCTTGAATATAAAAACTGAGATTTTTAAAAAAGCTCGGACACGTCAGTTTCTGATTAAAGGGGGACACCTTTCAGACCAACCAGATTTTTTGTAGTACGTACCCCCTCGGAGGGGTGCGTCTGACAACCCTTATTTAGATAGGGAAAGTAGGTCGAGTGGCACCTTGTTTTAAAGGTCTTTTGAATACCTCTATAAATCTGCTGAAAGAAAATTTTTGTAACGATAAGTTTTCGAAATGGTTTGAAGTTTTAAAGGTATTTTCATTGATTTCAACTCTTTTTGAAATGAATGAAATTGTTTTTAAGGTACAATTTACGTTCAGAACTTTCATGAAAAAATAAATTTTTGCTTTTTATGACAACCTGCTAATACGTGTCCATTTGATTTCGTAAAAAAGTGAGAATTATGTTTATTACGAGGAGATTTTTTCGGGGTATGGGGTTGGTTACCACCCTCACATTTTAGGTAAATTGAGTGGCACCTCCTTATGAAGGTTGCCCTTCGACGTGGATATTTCATGCTTACCTACACAACGAATACAACCTGATGATTTGCTTGAATGCTGATGACACAGAAAAGTTTTAAAAACTGTTTTAGAATTGATGAATCCCAATAATTGTTTTCAAAGCACACACAAAAAAGTAGCACCTAATAAGGGTAACTCACATAGGAAATTTAGAGTAAATGTTTAAAATATGCGCCATTTTGCTTCATGCAACAATAAATATTTTGTTCGAATTTTGCTCTTACATTATTCAACACATCAGGAGTTATAGCTCGGTATTCATCAATAATTCTACGACGTAATTCATCCAAATTGGCTGGCTATGTAACATGAACTTCAGGCTTCAAATATCCCCACAAAAAGTAGTCCAGTGTTCTTAAATCTGGTGATTGTGCTGCCAATTCATTGTCCTCCGGGATGATTATTCAAAAAATTTCGAACCTGCTGGGCAGAATGGGGTAGTGCACCGTCTTGTTGAAAATGGATAAATTCATCTTGACATCTTGGATCCTGTTCAATTATTTCAACTATACGAGGTTGTATTGCCTCTTCAAGAAGTTGTGAATAAGAATCACCGGTTAAATTTCCATCAATGAAAAATGGACTTATAATATGATTGCCTGATATTCCGGCCCAGACATTCAACTTTTGGGGATGTTGGGTATGTATTTCTTCGTATTGTCTTGGGTATTCATCCGACTATTAACGGAAATTGTGACGGTTCACGCAACTTTCAAATAAAATGAGCTTTCATCCGAAAAACAGATGTTATAAAATAGCTCGGGATTTTGCATTAATCTCTCACTCATGCCCTCACAAAACTTCTGTCTCCGGTCCAAATCATCCTCATTGAGTTCGTGAAAAAGTTTAATTTTGTAAGGATGGGATTCGTGGTTTTTAGGGATTCTCCATGCGCTAATATGGCTTATTTCTGCTATTGCTGATAAACTCCTGGTACTAAACCTGGGATTAGCGATGACTTGACCAATTACTCCAATCGCATTATAGCCATTCACCACCCTTCTCTGAACATTTCTTTCTTTATTTAAAACCGAGCGTGTCTTCATGAATTTCGTGACCAAATCCAGAACTTGATTTCTGCTTAGGTTGATTTCCAAAAAGGGATTTCATTTAACAAAAAACTGATAAGAAATACTGCTCGAAAAATTATTCATTTGGGCATATATATGCCCAACCACTGTTTAATGTATTATCAACATGGCAATTTCAACTACAGATTATCTCGGAAACTAATAGTTACAAAAATTTCCTTTTGACAGAGTTGTAACGGTATTTGAAAGACCTTTAAAACAAGGTGCCACTCGACCTACTTCCTCTAGCAAATTTGTGTACAATTTCCAGTCTCTCCCTCAAGTTATTCACGTACTCTGAAAGGGGTACTCCTTGAGGTTCATCGGATGGACTGCCACACATTACATCTATCGGAAGCTCAGTTATCAACCGGTTAACAACATGGATGGTGTAACCTGTCGCATCATGTTGAGAGCTACTGTATGCCACCAGAAAGAGAAGAACCAATTCATCCCAGTTTCTTTAGTTTTCGGAGAGGTATTTATTTATGGTGCGATTATGCCTCTCGACCATTCTATCGGATTGTGGGTGGAGAGCAGTTTTTTTTGTCTTCTTTATTTCCAACAAAGTCATTATCTCCTTCCATAGATCCGATTCGAAGTTGCGTCCCTAATCCTAGTGTAGTTCCTGAAGTACTCCGTGTCTGACAATTACGTTCTGCAACAGGGCTGCTGCCACCGTTTCAGCCTCTTGGTTCAATAAGGCTACTACTTCAGGCCATTTGGGGAAATAGTCCATCACAACCATGAGGTATTTGTTACCGGATTTGGTCATATGTAGTGGTCCCAAAATGTTGACTGCAATTCTCTCGAAAGGGCACCCACTGAGGTACTGCTTCAACTTTTCTCTTTGCCCTGTCTTCGGCCCTTTCTTAAAGAGCACAGGTCACAGCGTTCACACCACTCCTTCACGTCTCGACGGCAATTGACCCAGTAGTACCTCCCACGTACTCTCGCTAGAGTTCTATTTACTCCGAAATGCCCTCGTGCGTCCATTATGAAACTGTTCAAGTTTATTCGGGATACACGTCTTGGAAAGGATCATCTGGAATTGGTGGGTTCTTCCATCTGGACTTTCCCATTTCCGAGTGGGTAGGTCATTAGCATTAGACAACAGGTTTTCATCACATGAAAATCAATATGCAATAATGGTAAGTAATTTATATCATAGGAGTCACCAAAATATTGTATATTAGCAAAAATGTACTCAACAAGTATATAAACAATCACAATAGTTATATACCGACAGCTGAGCCACAGCAGAGCAGAAAGGCATATAAAAACTAACAGGGCAAATATAGAATGTTTTGTGGATGCGCTATAATTTTTATCTCAGTAGCTGCATTCGAACTCCAATTTTTCATCAATTCATGCTTTGATCGTGGCAAAAAATAATCATGATAATAGTCACCGAAATCGCATTATCTGTCATTTTTGTACATAATAACTTTCATTGGAACAATCTTTAACCCTTATGCAATATTTCATGCAATATTACATGTGTAAAATACACCACTATTTATGCAGAATAAGAGTGGGCGTAACCTTCACAATACTCATTAGTTTTGATCCGCTCTAAAGTGACTTCATTAAATATATTTTTTTGACAAGGTTGTTCATGTCACATTATGAATATATTATTGGAAGATGAACACATTGTCATCAAAAAATCCACATCGTCAAAGTTTATTACTTCTATACATAAAGTACTTCATTTATTATGTTAGGTACTCAAATTATTTGCAACTGTGTATTCGATTTATTGAATCAGCTGTTTTTTTTCACGCCTATGAACTTTTTGTCGAAACACTGAAACGATTGAAATATTATCAATATTCAACAAAGCTCATTTCTTCTATTCTCTTTATTTTAATAAACTTTTATTAGCGAACTGGAATGAAATATTTTCATATCGCATGAATTTGAATCAAAGCTACATATAACATGAAAATCAGATAAAACAAAATAGGGGTAATTGAATTCATGTGTATCATGTTTCGTGATTTATGTTTGTCGAAGTAGAACAAACGCATGAATATTGCTATCTGAATATTACAGATGGATACAGGTATGAACATTTTTACAAAAGGGGAGCATTTATAGTGTATGTAGGAAAACCGTCAATGATGTTTCGAAACTAGTTTTCAATTATCATTAACATTCTGCTGTGGATATTTTTCAGGAAGAACATTTTGGTTTGCATGAATCTCAGTTATGAAGTTTAGTTTTCCTAGATTTTCTACAAGCTATAAGTTCTCAAGAGTAACTTCTGAAGAAAACATGTTTGTATTGTCTACTGACAAAAAACTATTCACGTTGTACACGAAGACATTCTATGGTATATTTTGTATCAGTATTTCACATGTGCAGAGCCAGGGCGAGTCGCTAGTTCAGTATACAAGTTCAACAAGTTCAAAAACACGAAAAATAGAGATAAAGGTCCTAAAATTATGAGCGATAGCTCATTCGATTCGGAATCACTTTTAGAAAAATGGTTCTGAAGGATTTTGGTGCAAGTGAAAAATTGCTATTGTTATTAACAAAATAAAATTGAAAAAAATGGTATTAAGTTTTTCGTTAATAACTCAAAAATAATAATATATAAGCGATTTCGAAAAAAGCTCGTTGAAGAGAAGGAAATTTCCGATAAAAAAATCTCGACTCCTGAAACTCTATCTCCATCATTTATAATTTTAATTTGACGTTGAAAATAGGGTTCTGCGCGGTTGTTACGGCATGCGCGCTGCCACTAAAGAGAGTTTATCAAAAACAATAATTTTTTCATAACATTAAATGTCATTTTAAAAATATGAAAAAGTTCCAGTATCTTCTCAACACTTGAATGAATCGAGTTCCGAAAACAAAAAGTTTTATCACCATTTTTCAAAAAGTTATTCAATTGTTAATTAACAAATTTTTTCCCAATCTGCTTTGGCATAAATAATGGGATGAAAGGTATAAAAAATTGGCCTATGAATTTTTAAATCTGAAAATTGTTGATGATTTTTTTTTTTCAATTTATATTCAGCTATGTCTGTTTTCACGTTAAACAATGGCAGTTATTAACATAGGATATGAATTTTTCAGGTGATTTGTTAATTAAATTGTTCTAAACAACAGAAGAAATTCAATATTTAAAAAAAAAAATTGAACATTTGAGCCTGGCAATCCAACGCCAGCTATGTTGTACGTCTGTCCCGTATTCTGCAGCCTCAAGAGATCTCCTCTATAGAGACTCGAAAGGATGCAGAATAAGGTGCTCCGTATTTGAAAGAACAGTGACAGATACATTTCATTGGTTGATCTGCTAGATTTGGCTGAAGTTGAAATAAGGCTGTCTCAAAAATTTTTCGAGTTTTTTTTGCCAAAAAGCCCGCTTACGGAAGACATCGCGAGGCTTGGAAGTTATCATAATCAGCCTCGTAAACACGGGCTGATCAATCAATCATTAGATATCTTCCGTGAGTGGCGCGAATGCGATCGCGCCTAGTTCATAGATAAATTGGATAAGATAACTCACGCCTGGGCGTGATTGCCGAATTACTTCTACCTGGTTTTTTCATGAACATTATCCAGGAGTTTCCAGACAACTGATTTTAGTTGCACAGATTAAAATGAGATAGTAATATCGAAAACGCAATGCAAGCTTCTGCAGGAAGCGACACCTCATAGATAGAGGCTGAAATGAATCTCTGTTGAGTAGAGAGCTACCCGTCAACATCAGCGGGAGCGCCTCCCATCGTCCAATCGTAGGGTTGTGTGGCGGCGTTTCTTCTTTTGTCATCTTGCGCTCTACATTACAATCCCCCTCCTGCCATTCCTCCCTTTACGCCTATCCCCTTTCCTACCCCCCCCCCGGACTCCCGCATGTGGGAGAGATGTGTGTTGTATTGTAAATAGTGTGAATAGAGTTGATTAATTTCATAATAAAACATAGAAATGAAGATTTTGATTTCGATTTTGATTTTTGTATATCAAATTTGAGCTTCCTAGGACTCACCAGTATGTACAGATTGAAGAATATCTCTTCTCCCCAATTTTGATAATTCATAGTATCTATTATTTCACCTCTGAGTATCGTATATATTATTGCCAGTTTCATTAGTTTTTTTAGTTGAACCAGCTTCAATATGAAAATTATTTGTTACTCTGTACTCAGAGATCAGATTATCAATTTATCATTATGCTCAAAAGTATAAATATACATGTTTATCATCAATTTTTTTATTCGGTAATATCTGCTTAATAGTTTTCCTACAGTTTCATTGTTTACAAAAAAACTGAGATGAAATTGAATTCTAGTCTAATATTTATTTCAGTCATTTAGCCACTTTTTCAACACGAAAGATTCCAACACAAGGCTGATTTTTCTGATTTGAAGAGAAGCAGTAACCTGCACTCATTATTGTGTTATTCAATCATTTTCATGCAAATTCAAACCTGCTCATTTGATTCTCCAGGCAAGATAATCTTAAATGACTTCAGTTTTTCATTTATCCGTATTTCTTTGTACAAAACATGTGAACAATCTCCGAAGGAAGAAAGAAAACAATTGAGTTTGAAATGAAATTACTATTTCGAACCAAGTTTATTGAATTAAGTTCATAATGATTATTTTGAAACTGAATGCTATCTTTCTGTCTTCGATTCTCACCTTTCTTGTATAAAGATGAGGAAGTAGAAAGCCAAAAAACTTTCTCTTCAAAAACTAATCCCCTGTGAAAAAACCCCTTTCAGTTGGAAATTATAAGACTTTTTTGATGTTCGTTCAACACCGATGAAGGTAGGTTCAGTGGTGGATGAATCTATAAATAGCATATTATGCAATCAACACATCAATATAATCAAAACTGTGATGACCACAAAATTCACAAACCCCCCACCGTATTGTACACTCGAGTGTTTGTCTTATTAATACCAGCAAATTGCGATTTAAATTAGACAGGCTCGCTTCCGGGGATGACCAATATCATTAATTAACACCCTGAACGTACACATATATATTTGGGCTGACATCCGACTTGTCATGTCTGTCAAATTATATATCCAGGTGACAACGATATTTGTTTGATTCCGACGTTGGATATTAATCATGTGGTAACACAATGAATTTCTATAGTTGATGTACTTTGAAACGTAATCCATGAATAATATTTGGACTGAAACAAAGTTATTTAATGTGTTTCATCAATATTCTAAAGGGTGTATCATTGAGCGCTTCTTATCTTTGAATTAAAATAAAACGAAGCGTGTGAGGTATCATCGGAATAGTGTATTCGTTGGAAAGACCTGTTGACGTCATCATGTGTGGAATTTAAACCGCCACGGTTTATCTACTCTGACGCAAGAGTCAGGCTGAATTTGATAGATGGCATGGGTTATGTTGGCTTTGAAGACCGCTGTGGTTTGTGGCTCATTCGCATGCACCTGCGACTCAAGAAAACCCCACAAGAAAAAGTCTGACGGGGCCAAATCGCACGATCTCGGTGGCCAGTTCAGATTACCTTTACGTGAGAAGATCATGCCCTCAAATTACCTGTGCAGAATATTCGATGTGACAGAAGCTATGTGGCACGTAGCGCCGTTCTGTCATACTATGTGTTAGCGATGATCTAAATGTATTCAGTTGCAAATTGTTAGATATAAAATCTCACTTTTTGAATAATTGTTTCGTCACCTATCATGAAATATAAAATGTGTATATGCTTGATATTCGTATGAAAAATATGTGATGTCTTTATTGTGTTCTGTTAATTTCTGCTTTGTAATTGGGTTCTATCCTGTAGATTATTGTAAATGAATAAATAAATAAATACTCAGAACTCAGATACTCCATCATATCTCTCATATAACACCAAAAATTGAGATTTATTGCCTCAAAAAAAAACGTATTATTGAAGCATCATTATGACGTTGTCTATCAGTTCTGAAACGAATGGAAATCAGACGTTTCTTTAATCTACACGTATAGTCAATCCAAAAAGCTAAATGAAAGACCTATGTACCGGATCTGATAAATTTACTAGTTAATGCCATATTAAACCTCCCACATCTATTCCGTTCTGTTGTAATCTGTTTGGAATCTGTTTTTCCGGTAATCAGCTGTCGTACCCCTACGAAAGACAACCCTCAGAATTCGGAACTTGTGCGAACCCATGTCATATAAGGAATGTGTCGACGTTCGGTAATTATTCAGTTTTTATGCCATTCGAATCAACTTCGTACATACTATAATATGAGAGATTTATTTCCATATGGAATTGTTCAAACATTAGGTCCCACTACATGATTTTCATGTCGAAGTTACACTGTATATAGTTCACCGAAATAAATGTTTCTATTAGGAGAAACTTCCAGGCCGTATTTCTCCAGTAAGTTCAGTTTCACACTCGATGAATCAGTATAGTTATCTCTCTGATTTTCTATCATTACAATCATGAACTCGTTTTCCCTCTGTTCGGAAATGTTATATTCTTTTCGAATCCCTTGGCGAAACAATTCTCTCAAACATCGGGGCCTTTTATTCGGTCACTTTTCTTTGCGAACTTCAGAAACTCCCGATGAAACTTTCACAGAAATTGGATTATATTTTGCAGTAGGTATTACAATTCCTCTAACAATTCTTTGTTGGCAAAAGTTTGCCACAAAGAGTGTTATAGGTATTAAATTGTTTCGCAAAAGTTACGCGGATGAGTTTCGTGAAAAGGCATGATCTGTTTCATCATATCGGACAAGTAAATGGATTCGAAAAGTGGTTTTGTTCCATCATGAATATATTCAAGAATTTTCAGGCCACTGAAAACTGCTACAAATTCCACAATGAAAATGTAGTTGAAAGAATTGCAGTAGTAACAACTTTTCATTGCGGAACATCTGAAAATATAGGGTTTTGCATCAAGTGTTTTCATTCTTCGAATTTGAATGAAATGAAGTGTGAAAAGCTTTGATATATATCATCGGGATTTTTCATTCCTTTGAAAGACCTATTCATGCCATTACACAGTGTGTAAAAGCAAAATGGAGTAAATTCATTATTTCGGTTACTGAATATATTTTTAACAAATTTTGAAAAACGACAAATTTGAATTATAATTTGACATTCTTCAACATAAAAATGCTATCCCCACCTTCAACCCACTTCGAATGACAGATATAATCCCCAATTTTTCAAATGGGAAGTATAGGTTTGTGACAGATCGTTTGAAAGGCATTTTGATTATCTATTCAAAAATGTTTTCGCTTTCAAGTTTATTGCAACAATAAAATAAAATGCATTGAAGTCATTTGGTTAGCGAAATTCGATAAAATATACTCAAAATGTAATGAAACGTAGAATACGAAAAAGAACTATGGATGTTAGCTAAGAAATGTTCGAAATGTTCACTGCGAACGTCTTGGTGACCAATAAATATGCTAAACTTGAAATGACATCATTTTGAAGTAGTGCCAAATAATTATCGCCATTCAAGTTGCCCTCAATAAAAAAGGACCAATATTATGGTTTCCTACAATCCCTGTCCAAACATCAACCTTTTGAGGGTATTGCGTGTATTCTCCTCTCAACCAGTGCGGATTTTACATTGACCAATAGCAGCAATTTTGCCGATTAGCATGACCGTTGAGAGAAAAAGTACACTCATTAGAAAATATAACGTCTTCTAACTGGATGATATTGTTATCCAACATGTCCATCGTTTGCTCACAAAAATAAGTTCTTCTAACAAATTCGTCTTCCATGTGCTCCTGAGTAGGTATCATTTTATACAGATGCATTTTATTTTTTGAAATATGTTTATTATCGATGTATGGCTAATATTAAATAAAGTGAATGCCTGTCTACGCGATGAATGTGGGTTTTCTTCAAACTCAAGCATTACAACTAATTTGAGTTCATCACCCATTGGTTTGGCATCTGCTTTTTTTATCTGCCTCACATGAACAAACTAATGAAACAGCTTCTCTATTTTGCTTATTGTTCCTTGAGACATGGGTGGTAGCTCGCCTATTTCTCATGAAATAGACAAGCTACTTCTTGTTGTGTTCGGGTTTTATTTCCGTAACCAATCATTTGTAAAACTGTTATTTCATGCATTTCCCGCAATCTAACCATCTGTCAGACTTGGAGTTGATGAACTTCAAACTCAAATCAAAATATACCTTCAACAATATGGCCGTTATTAATTGTCAAAAGTCGAAAGCCCTGTTGGAAGACCCTATATTCATCAGCTAATTATAATTATTTTTAATTATGGTCCGGTGACAGTCGACATCAGTAGTAAGTTTGAACATTTATCTTTCATATCTTTGATATCATATTCTCAATTTTTGTAAATTTTTTCAACACGAAGGCATGTGAAATCTTGATGAGCATATTCAGACACAAAAAATTCAAGACATCAAAATAGCTCTGACACTGACAAAAGATCAGGAGAGAATGATAATGAATACATTTGTGAAACAAAAAATCCACTGACTGCAATGAAATCTGAAGTACCGGAAAAGTTACCATAATGAAATATTTCATGGGCGATAATAGCACCGCGCGAGTTTGTGAAATACAAATGTCAAAACAATGATTCGAACGGAAACATAAACAAGACGACTAACAAAACTGAATGAAAACAGCAGAAAATCTTCTGGAGTGCTTTGTGAAGTGGAGCAAAACGATAGCAACGCAGAAGCTATTACCTCAACAACTGAAAGCATCAGGAAAACAATAATAATCTATAATTGAACGAAATGAGCTGAGATCAACTCGAATCTGAATTCTGAAATTCTGAATTCAAATCGACAGAATATATCAGAGAGGTGACTCCCTACGCTGGAGGTCGGTGAGTACATGTTGTAAATATTTTTAAGGAGAATATGATATAATTCTGATCAAATCTGGGAAATGTTTGTCAATCACTATGGAAGTCAATAATCTATCACATGCATATTCAATATTGTTGCAGAAAATTTCATGTAATGTTTTTGATCAATCATTTCCAACAATTCACATTCGAAAATCGAGGTATCACCGTTTCAACTTCTCAATAACAGCGTAGTTGTTAGTTCTTTCACGTTTATTGAGAAATTGTCAATGAAAAATTGGATGGAACTAGCTATTACCTATTGAAAATCTATATCAAAACTCACTGTATAAATTTATTTCAAACCTTTCATTGTGAATATAAGAATTAATGTCATCAATAACGTTTCGAATTTTCAAGTTGTCCCAGATTTTCTGACAGCAAAATGTTCTCATAAACATAGTCAACCGACGTTTCAGCCTAATCAGATGAATGGTTTTATAATAATATTTTTTTCTCACAAATGTTTGACATAATTCTTTGGGTTGACATAACTTTTTTATTATAGAAGCAATTCGAGCTCACCACAATAGATTATTGAAAAACCACATCCGAATGGGCTGAGCCCTTTTGAAATGTGAGCATAGACAAACGGATAAACAGTTAGTAACCAATTCAATATTCATCATATGTACTGATGATGGGTTGGAATCTACCCACTCACTTTCTGAAAACTGCTTGAAAAGCTGTATATTGTGCTCTAACCGCAATCGAGTATGTTATCAAACTCATCCCTATATTCATCGGCATTCATGATATCTCATCAGTTCAAAGATCCCAAATTCACTTACTCCTTGAACTATTTTTTTGCTTCCCCTTCGTTAGTACAAACATCAAAGTATTTCTTATACTGATACACTGATATAGAGCTAAAACTACAAATTTTGGGGAAAAACTTTGCTTCTGAAGAAATGACTTCTGTAACAACGTAGTCTGTCGAGTTTCAACTTCAAGAATTGAAAATCTACCATTCAATGTGGAATGTACGTTGAATCTGACTTTTTCGAAGATGATTTTGGCTTGCTATTTATCGTGATTTCAGTGAACTGAAATCATGAACATAATTTTTGAAATAGATGAATGATACGAAACTTTTGACTTCTTTTTCCACTGAACACTTCAAAGGCGATATTTTCCCTCCATGTGGGTTGAACTCGGAGGGCTAACATTTTTCTCGAAACATCAGATAGATCATAATAATGTGTCTCTCCTATTTCACAAATTATTATTTGCAAAAAAGCCATTAGAGCTGGGAAGTTGTCGAATTGACTCCTTACACAATACAAATCGGTCAGCTTCAATATATAGTATGATGAACAATTTCCATCAGAATGTCACCATTTGAAATCACTTTCAACTTGTTGAGTAACTATCACGAGTAATCAATCCACTTTCAGAGAATATACCGAAAATTGATTCCACTAGTCAATTGTTCATTCATTTCGGAATGGAAATCGTGCATGTGTGCTACGTGAAATCATCCTCTAGGGTGGAATAATTTCAAAATGTGCGAGGTGGAGCAGATAATATGTTCCATTGTTTTTGTGCTTTTTATATGCAAATGAGGGTCGCATAGGCATTGTCATTCCAGGCATGGGTTGCAGAAATAATTTGACGGACAACATAAATTTATCACATCGCACAAACATCTACATCACGTTCTCACTTTGCGTTACCAATATGCCAAAGCTTATCTTCCTTCAGAAATTGGAGAGTGTCAAAGCAATAATATTTACTTTCTCTCAATACTTATTCCGTTTCAATTCTAAATACAGAGCAAATTTATTGATACAGATCGATGATATTATTACGAATTCAATGAAAATTGAATATTGTGTTGAACTTGTGTTGAGAGTATATTTTTTGTTTAACACCAAGTGAGAAAGTTTCCGCAATTGACAAAAAACAGTTAACTGCTTCAATGATTCTTGATTATACGGGAGCCTTTGACAGCATCAAATACACTTTACTACTTGCTTTTCTACAATATATAGGCCTCACAGATGATTCAGTCGAATAACTCCAGGTTCATTTGAAAAATCGAATGCAAGCTCTTTGGATGCGAGAGAATTGCTCTAATTTTCTCTATACGGAGAATGGCGTCCCACGGCGCTCTATTTTGGGACCTGTTTCATCCATCATCTATACACACGAGTTTCAAAATTGTTTCAAGTTCAGTTGGTGTCACCAATACGCAGATGATACCCAGATTTATATCTTATTTTCAGGAAAAGATATTCCTTCAGCAAACTCCCAACTACATTCAAATATCGAATCCATCGTCACCGTATCTTCCAAATGCATTGCGATGTTGTTCGGTTGAAAAAATGCATGCACTCGATATCACAACGTCTTGGACATTCACATCGGAGTAAATACACTTGGTCTGTCCGACAACTCGATAAATCTTGGTTTCATATTGGACTTTTCTCTCAATTTCAACAGATACATCAGTCTCACCGTACGACTTGCCTTCGCCAACTTGAAATTAGTTTATTTGAATAGCAAAATACTAGATAAAAACAAATACATTTGTTTTTGTGAGTCATTAGTCCTTTCCCACCTCGACTACCATAACATAATATATAGTTCTGCCATATAGTGCCATGGGTACAGAACCCAGGTGTGAAAAGACGTGTTCACATATCCGGCCTGCTGAGGAAAATCGGTTGGTTCAAATTGTTCATACCTGCACATCATTCCATAAGATGGTAAACACAAAGAAGCAAAAAAGTAACCTTCTGGACTGACATTCACCACCTGAACGGTACGATACAAATATAGACTTACCCTACCACTGCATACAACGAGTCAGTTTTGATCGTCTTTCTCGTATAACATAAGTAGACTCTTAAAAAACTCCCAAATAATTCAAAAAATCTGTTCATTCTTTTCTTCAAACTCAAATTGAACAGATGTCTTCTATCAGGTGAGTTATCACAGTAAATTGTTAGTTGTAATCCGTAATTTGTTGTTAATTTATGTCGAAACATCAAGGATAATTGAAGTATTCTGTAGTTTTCTATAATATGTAGATTTGCTCAATGGCTTGCAATAGGTCAAGTTGTCATATCCTGTAATAATTTAGTTCAGTTAATCGATTGAGAAAGCACTTGTCTCAGCCCTCTGCGGGTGTGAACTGTAGCCTTTTGGTAGATAATTTTCTCTGGCATTATGGTTATTTCAGTCTGATTCTACCAATAAAATCATTTATCATTAACACTATTGATTTTGAATGTCAATGGAAAAATTGGGCGAGTTTCCATTTCCACTCAAAAAAAATCATTTTGGGTGTAGACTGAAAACAACAAGAATGTTTTGGAAATAGGATGAAGAAAATACCTTTTGTCTAATTTCTACTGAATTTATTTGTCACGAACAATTTCGGTTTGTTGAAACATTCTCAAGTAACAAACCGAAACTGGTCGTAACAAATAATCAACTTAGTAGAAATTAGACAAAAGTTGATTTCTGTTTCCTATATTCAATATGAATTTCTACAAAATAAATGGGTCATCAATCGAACAATTGTTCGAGAGCGATGAGAACCTGAACCAGCTCTGGGGGTACCAAAATCATTGGTGTGAAACCAGATTAGGATATGGACCAATAAGAAGCATACAGAGTACTGGGCGGGCAACAAGCACAGTAAAACCAAAGAACTACTTCAATACAGTAGGTTAGGTTAGGTTGGGTCAGAAATGAGTGAGTCTATTTGACCCTCCACCGCAACCCACAAGGGTTTATTGTGGCTCACACCTATTCAAACTCGACCAAATAAACCCAGCTTCTTGACGAAGCCGATTAGTTTGTATGGTGAGTGAT
>WOGR01001928.1:0-18574 GCA_015342045.1 Leptinotarsa lineolata | reverse complement strand
TCACTGTGAATTCTTTTCAGGTTTTTTGCTTAGTATATTTGCCATTTTTAGCTATTCTTTTGAATTTCAATTGTATTGTTCATTTCAGGAATTTCAAATCATTTTATATAATATTAGACAATGGAAATCCGAACTGATGAAATTCACCACGAAACATTGTCATTCACCTTCAAACATGCGGTTTAGATGTCTTTTGTCTGATTGTCCAATATCAATTTTCAGAGACAACTAGTGAAAGTTAACGCCACCTTCAACGCATTCCTGATGTCGAACAACCCTCAAATTTTGGCCACGAAGAAGCCCCTTTCTATGACGAGGGAGTTGGATCTAGAGGACGATACTAAAGAGTACTGGGGCTTCTATCTTCTGAAGGGTACATCGGTGACTGTATCTACATGTGTCAGGTATGTAATATTGGGTGATTTTTATCACTACAGATCAATTTAAACAATGAAAAAAAATATTCATCCCGAATAATACCTATCACTCATATATGCAAATGGAACTATCAACATTTAACAGAGGTTATTGGATATTATTATTGATATCACTTCAATCTTTTTCTTAGAGAGGTGTTAAAAATAACAGTTTGGTGTTGGTAAAGAACTCCAGTAATATTCATTGAAGGATGATTTTGGTCGAATAATTATAATATACACAAAATATTTAAAGTTCATTATTCTCTTGTATATGAATTCAATACGAAACAAAAATTTGACGTGTGTTACACGTTGATTTTTGTTACAAGGAGAACCAATTTTGATATGGAACTCGTACTCGAAACTCCATCTCGTTGCAGCTATCCTTCCTATTAATTTCAAATGTGCAGGTCTACAGGAATTTATATCGAATCGATATTATTTTTCTTCATAATGGAGAATACAAAAATTGAGTCAAATACAGTCGAAAAAATAATGTTTCCAGTTATTTTGATTTTGAACAAATAATTCATTAAAAAATGAAAAACATTGTGGAATAGTTTGATGTACCACTTAATGATACAACTACCGTGTAGCGAAACAAGTTTTGAATGAAATTCTTCGTGGATACTCTACAATTATTATCATGAGCAATTGAAAGACATCTGCTTTACGGTATAGCGATCTCAAATCACCTGAAGAACTCTAAATTATCATTGAAATGAATAAGATCACAAAAATCATATCACTGATATTATTAGATGAAAAAATTCCACAACTCATAGCTGTCAAATTTATTCCAAATATTGTCTAATTCATTTGATCAACAAATATTTCGCACTGCTTATTTATTCGAATTATTACTGATCACGTCTTACAATAATAAAATTTTCATCACGTGACTACGGCAGATCAAGATGTTAACTACACCACCCTGCCAGACCAAAAAGACTACTCAATTTCCTGACTCCAGCCCACTTGAGTTGAAAAAAGCAAAATTCAGGTTCTTTGATGCGTCAAGGTATTTAATGTTCTTGGAGAAAACCCCATCCATCGACTCATTCTTGTGTAGTGTAAGGACGTAAATGAGGAAACGGTTTTCACTGTTCGGGAGTACACAATTTTTTGTTCGAGTTTTTCGAAAAATTTTTTCGAAAAACGAGGTATGGTCTTGAGGTTGGATACACAATATCCAGTAATCAAAACTGATCATTTCTGAAACATTAAATAAGGGTGTTCACATGTTTCGTACAGCAGCACAATCGATTACAATGACAAACTGTATTCCCGCTATATAAACAAGACATCTTTTAATCGGTTCCACCATTGCAAGGGTCTCTAGTTTGTGAGAATGGTGAAATGTTTCATCCTTAGTAGTCATTCGACTGTAGTACATAAGTGGTTTGAAATATTCCTCATGTTTTTATGATTAAATACTGGTTATTTCTTTACTACTGGCGAACGTATGCAACTCTGTTTCAAAATTTTGATTATAGATATGAAGTGATGGTCTAGACGTGAGACGTTTATTAATTTAATTGAAGGAAAAGTCTTCTTCCGAAGTCCATTTCTATGATACTGATTTTTTTAGAAGATTTATCAGAGGGGCATGGTTATTTATAAATTTTCGGAAAAGATAACCAAGAGCCAATAATTGTCGTAATTCGTGAAGACTTTCAGAATAAGGAAATTTTGAAACAGTTAGTATTTTGTGCAGGCTTGAACATACTCCATTGCAATGGACCAGCATTGCTGCTGGTCTCGGAAAAAAGAGCATTTTTCTGTATTCAGTTTTGGTTTTCAATATTTTGAATACATTTTTCTTCGATTGTTTTTGAAGGTATCAAAATATCGTCTGAATAAATAGTAATATTTTCATACCACTGTTCGTAAACGTCCTTCTTACAAATGAAACATATGGTTGGAATATATTTGTAGATTTTTCACGTTTTTGTGGCTCAGATGGGTTTGTGCCCAGTTTGCACAAAAATCTTTGAAAAAGTTCTTCAAGTATTTTGAGCTTACTGATTTTGCTGTACCTTGATATTCCTGCGGCAGTCTATCTATGATGCAGACATTTGCGTCCAGATTGGATATATCATATTTTCATATTAAAACATATTTGAGGTAATAGTAATGCAAAATCTTTTCGATTTTTGATTTTTTTATATCCAACATCGGATTCAAATTATCGACCAAGTTCTCATACGGTGGAAAGGCACTTAACAGTTCAGTTTTTTGATCTTCCTGTGACTTATCATAATCTTCAATACCACTATACCAGAGTTTGGCAATTCCTAAAAGCTTTGATTGCAGATACATTCGATAAAGCCCTGTCGTTGGAAAAGGTTGTAGGTACCTTTGCCTTCGTCAAATTTTTGAATCGTGATTTTTGGAGCTTAGATTTTCCTGTTTGATGTTTAATGTCCCACAATTTGTTGGGTTGTATTCCTGTGCGTAATAGTGTGTGCGTTCGTGTAGTGGTGAGCAGGCTGCCACATTTCTGGTGAGTACGACTTTAAATATTGTTTACGTTGTGTTCATTGTGCTCACGTGGTACTGGTTTCTCTTCATTTTTGTGCAAAGTTATAAAAGATGGAGGAACTGCTTCGTAGACTGGCTAGTAGGGACAAAGGTGAGATTGTTGGCTTGATATGCCAACTAATTTTTTCCATTGGCCTGTCTAACGTATCCAGGGGTCGGATTGACCAATGAACTCTTCAAGAAATGCCAAAAAAGGCAAAAATAAATAACTGAAAAAGAAGGCTGTCATCGACAAGGTCAACGATGAAGCCAATAAATATATTTCAGATTCTAAACATTCTCTGTGAGATAGCTCAAAACCTCATAACAGAAATCAGGACCACGAAGTGGCAATACCTGAAAAAATGACGTCAGGCAAAACATTGGACCTAAGTCCAGGATCCGGAGTCCGACCCCTCTGAGGCAGAACAACCATTTTTCTGCTACCAAAGCAAAGATCCCGCCAATTGTCGTTCGTCAGAAGGACAAAGGGGTCTCACTGCTCTAGTTGACGGATGCTGAGAACATCAAGTTCCCAAAAGCCATCAACCTTCGTGACGGCATCGAGGTGCAAACTCAGTCTTCTGACGATTATCGTCGGTTGACAAGAATTCTGGTAGAGGAAAAATTTCCTTATCACACTGACTCTCTTCTTAGGAGAGTGCCAGAACACTTGGCAACCGAAGATGTGCGTGAGGAGCTCGAAGCTAGGGGCTTTGATCCCACGTCAGTAACGCGTATGAAGCGCGCTGGCAAGCCGATGCCTTTGGTCCTTGTACTGGTTAGCAGGGATCAAAAACAGACCTCCGAGATCAAAGACCTCTTGAGTGTGAGGGTTCAGGTTGAACCCCAACACCCAAAAACTTGGTAGGTCAGTGCCACCGATGCCAACGTTTCGGCGTTTCGGCCACTGCCAACGCAACTGTCTGACAGTGCCAATCTGTGTCGAGTGCGCCGGCAGGCCTTCGAAGAAGGCCTGTAAAATGGTCAGGACTGACCCCCTGAAGTGCAATAACTACAAGGGAGTACATATTGCAAACTATCGTGACTGCCCGGAGTACCCTAACGTACAACGGGAGGGGAACCCCACAGCCAGAAAACCAGCCTTATCAGGTAGATCTGTGGAGACTGGACAAGTCCAGGAGGTGATCAGCCTTGCGAAAGCTGCATCCAAGGGTGCCAGCAGCACTGCAAGGCCCACCTCCTCTCTACCTGAACCTTCACCTGAGCCTCAGGGGGTTTTATACATCTGTTCCGCACTGGATCAGATGAAAAAACTTTTCATTGAATTATCTGTGCTCCATAGAATGTTCACGGTGAATACAAACGTGATCAGCGGAACTGTCAATGTCTAGATAAACAACATTGCCTAGATCTCTGAAGATAGTATTTTAGAACGTCAATGGCATTCGTTCTAAAAAACTTGATTTCGAAAATTTTCTCACTGAGCGATGTTCAAGCTTATCATCATGTACGCTTCAGGTATCTGGGAACAAGCGGCTCCGTCAAATGTCTTCATTTTGGAGGGATTGCAAAATGAGTTAATAAGGATGATAGTTAATGCTCCTTGGTTCATGCGGAATGGAGCCATCCGTAGAGATTTGCAGCTGCCTCCATTCAGCAGTCCATAGTTTCGAGAAATTAGCGAGTTTTCGATGGTGCGGAAACTCATCATAATCCATTAGTTAGGTAAGTTATAGATTATGCTGTAGATGACCCCTCCCGACCTAGAAGGCTCAGACAATCTGTCGAATGAGGCCCTCATATCCTTCGTTAACGAATGAACAGTTTTTTATCAAACTTACCCCAGCCAGGTAGAGGTTACATTGTGAAGGGCGGCACGGATGTCTGTAAGGACTTTCATGCCGTCAACCATAACATTCCTATTCAGTCATGATCCATTTGTCACTCTGACGAAAGACAGTCGTGAGGGTAAGGGAGCAAGGCTCCATTCTGCTTTAAATCAAGAGGCGAACAAGCTTTGATTGCATGAAAAATGATTCCATGACGTGATGAATGGATGCGAGTTATTCGATTTTGTTCAGCCAATTCCTTGAATTTGTGTCACCGACTGCAGGGTCAAATATGAGCACAATGTTCTTGCCTGCATGATTTTGCCGTGCTCCTTTCCATATTATTATTGTGATAGCGGCGACGTCGCTTCGGCGATTCATTGTCACTCCCGGTATCACTATCACTTTGGACTGCAATGATCCAACACACGAATTATGAAAATTAACTACGTAAATGAATGAAATGATGTTCACTGTTCGACACTATGCTTCATTCTGTCACCAAAGTACTTTTTTAACAAACTCGCTTCATTATTCAGCGTTTACACAATAATTCAATACATGAACAAACAGAAACATATGTCTGACTCAACTCTAAAATGACAAAATAACTGAAATAGAACAAAAAATACAGTATCTTCCGACGTTTTGAATAATAACAGTTCAGATAATAGCGGAAAAAATAACAATAATAAATACAGTAATAGTAATAACAAATAGTGATAATGATTATGATATAACTCACACTCATCAACTAATTATAGCAGTTTCGTTACAGTAGTCTTCGGTTTTGACGTGAGCCTTTACTAAAACTGGTTCCAACTTGGCGACAGGGTTATGGTTATCTCGTTCAGTGTAAAAAATCAAATCAAGTTCATCGGCACCTCGGGCAGCTGTCTAGAGAAGGAATGATTCAGTTCTAGCTCACACATGGTCGCGGACCACGTAGAAAAGGGGCTACGAACTCATGATGATATTACCTGCTCAAAGCAGCACCATTTCATTATGTAGACACTCAAAATTTGAAAGTCCGCAGCTTCCAAGTTCTCGTGGAATTAGGATGGATAATTTTTGAAGTATTCTCGTCAAGTTGGTACAGCTCCCCTAGACTCCTCTGAAGCATATTCATGGTAGGTTATCAGCATCTTTTCTTTCCGATATTTCAGATGACTGTGCTGATACTTGCCGATGGGAGAAAATATTTAAATGTCATCACGTCTTAGGGGTGCAGTTGTTTCACCGCCAGATAAATAAGCGTTTGTTAGACACCAAAATGGTACAGAATGCATCCGTCTAAGAACTGCACATTATCTCCATAATCCCCGAATCGTTCTCTATTGAGATATTTTCAATACATGAATCTTGTTTTATAGGTGGCCTGGAGCATCTCTAATAGTAATTCGTGGCCACAAGCACCTCCACGAATGTGCCTACATAGGTGACGACTCCTCCGAAGAGCTGGACGAGCTCATGGAAGCGGTACGCGAAGGCGTCTACGTCGACATCCACGAAAACCGCCCTCCCAACGGGACGAAATCAGACGACGGAGCCCCCGCTAACGACCCGGAGTTGATGAGGCGCCACCGACCAGAAGTTGAATTCCTAAGCCCGATCCAACGGAACGCGAGCAGGTCCCACCACCTGGACTATACAGAGGACAACAGTGAGATCTCCGATACCAAGGACCTGAAACAGATTCTGGACGCTCTTCACGTCAAATCGAAGACGTACAGGAACAAACTCAAGGGAAAGTCCCACAGGCACCGGAACTCTACTATAGCCAAGGGCGAGAGTCAGAATATGCACATCGAGGCTCCGGAGCTCAATAATTCCTCGCATGAAGTACTCAGCGACATCTTGCGGAGGCTGAAGGCCTTGGGCGCCAAAGGGCCAAAGATTCTACAGAAGGTGAACGTAGAGTTTGATCATATGGGCGATTCCAAACAGGAAGCTATCGATATGAGGGCTCGCCACTATTCGAAGCCTAGCGTTGATTTTGGAGATTACATAGATCAGGCTCGGAGGAGAAAAAGGGATTTGATTTTATCCACGGCAATGAAGATGAACGAGAACGATGAAAAGAATGATCATGCAATGGAGGAGGTAGGTATTGTTACGTATTGGAAATGAGAAAACCAATTTTATCAAATTATATTCTTTTCAGTTCCCAGTCGAAATACATAAAAAAGATGGATTACTGTTTTTTTTTCCATAAATGAATTACAACAATGCTGGTGCATTTACTACGTTTATATCTGTCATATAAAACGACTGGAAATATTATATCTCTTCTTTTTTCAAATATGACAAATAAAACTGAATTTTTATGACACACCAGTCTGATGTTGTTTCAGGATTGGTATAACAGTAACTAGATTTACTGAATGGAGATGAAACTTCAAACTTCAGACATGATGAGTAATATCACCATCATCATTTTCAGGTGGTGGATCATCTCGATTTGGTGAAATTTTAATGAACCTTATATTTCGAATTATTTTTGATTCATCATTCATTATTATAGTATACGAGCGTTCCCTAAGTTCTCTGGGGCAATTTTTCACTTGTATTTATTGAAAGTTATTTATTCAACATAGCCTTTTCGAATACTTGTCTAACAAGTTCATAATGCTATGTTTCCGTTTTTTTCTAGATTATGTCAACAATATAGAATTCGACTCCCTCCATATAAAAAATGTTGAACGGCCTATGGAAAAGTTCGAGAGCAGATTGAATTCCGTGTGGCATTCTCAAAAAGTACTAACGTCCAAATGGTGTACCAAAAGTGCATAATTTCGCACTGTCTTAATCCAAACTAATCTGTGAGAATCCACTATTGAAATTATGATAATTTTCAATATCAATTTGTTCAGTTACATCTACGCATCCAATTAGGTACAATTGAAATTCTTATGTTTATAATTGAGGTAACAGTTTCCTATAACTAGTATAAACTTGATGACAGAATATATCATAGAATTCTCATCTAAACTAATACATTTTAACTCATCTATAGAAATGAAGTCAGCTTGTGTTCCAGTGACCATTTTGAATAAAAGATTCATCATTGAGAGAAAGAGTCAATACCAAGAGTCGTTAATCTCTTCATAATACCTGTTTTTGATACTATGAACATCACTTTTTCTTGTGTACATGTTTGCGAATTAGTTATTTATATTAGGCTTGGCACTGACTTTAACCATGTCGTTTTCCGCACTCATAACAAACACCGTTGTTTTCCCTCAACGTGTTTGATATGTGCCCTCGGAACTATGCAACCGAATTTGGATTGAAACCCGAAGCACACATCATTTGTTGTTGCACACACTGCTGATTTTGTTGCTCTTTACTACTGCTATTTAGTTTCGTCTTTGGAAAGGGGCTGGAGTGTTGCCCTTTATAAACGGCTTCAATTTCCACATTGGATTCCTTGAAAACACCACTGGCACTAGATGTCAACGATGACTTCTCTAGATTTTTACATAGAACACATTTTTTTAGCTTCATCTAAGTCCTTTTTCATCTTCCTGTAAAAGTTTTTCTCTGAGCACTTGATTTAGCAAGCCACATATCAACTTATCTTCCATGAGGTCATCTATCAATTTGTCAAATTCACAGGATGGGGCTTCATTTTTCAAGACAGTCACGAGCTGCTCTATCGTTTCATTTGTTTGCTGTTTCCTTGAAACAAACTTGAATCTTTCATCAGTTTGTTTTTGGTAAAGAATGATTTTCAAAATTTTGCACTACATTTTTCAATTCATTATTTTCATCGTCACTCGCAAAATTGAAGGCATTGTAGATAGACATATCTTTCTCTCCAATATAATGTAGAAGTTGGCTATTTCCATTTTATCA
Organism: Leptinotarsa lineolata; assembly: GCA_015342045.1. Lineage (NCBI taxonomy): Eukaryota > Metazoa > Arthropoda > Insecta > Coleoptera > Chrysomelidae > Leptinotarsa > Leptinotarsa lineolata. The sequence continues at coordinate 9,981 of WOGR01001928.1, read as the reverse complement.
TCTTCCTTATTAACTTCTGACGCCGCGAGGTTGTTTTTGAATTTTCAACGCCACTGTTACCAGTTTTTCGTCAAATTACCAGAAAAATTCATAAGTGCATTTCTTCTGTAATCATCTATATTTTATCGTACTTCTAACTTTATACTCAAGTCACAATTATTACTTTAATTAGCATTTGATTATACTCCGCCATGTTTCGTGCTATCAATAAGAATACCAATTTCAAAAGACTGTCTTTATTTCAGATCCCAGCCGATACACATAAGTATTTGACTACGGTACTGGACCTCCTCATATTGACATGATGCAGCACGTCCTTGAATGGCGTCACATGTTCTTGAGCTTTGACACCTTGAATTGGTCTTTGATGACGTCACACGCCTTCGTGTTATGACCTCGAACATTGAAGTTTGACCTTGATATTCTGCCTTCGCTGCAGGAGTGGGGGTTGTGCTCCCAAAAGAAAGGTGGTCAGCAGACAATTACTGTGGAGCGCTCAATCAGACCGAGGACACAGTGGTGCAAAGATGTATTACTGTGCTGCTTTCGACACTTTGACAGCGAGGTGTGCGGTGTACTCGATTCTAGGCACTTTTGCTTCATGGTGAAGAATTGTCGCTAGCGGTTTCTCTCTGCTTTAGATAGTTCTGATCACACATTCTGCTACTAGTGACAACACATAATCTTGTGTCGCATGTCACATCGCCATGAGCGCATCCTGATCATGTGTAGCGTTCCTTCTCCTCATCACACACATTATCGCAAGACCCTCAGTGTGACATTGCGATGTTTGAATTCGAAAGATCTAGACGTCACATAGTGCCCATGATTTTGTATGGAATTGTAAGTGTTTTTTATGAGATGATTGGCGTAGTTGGAATATTGTTTATTCGATCTGTAACTTCTAGAATCTCTGGTTGAAACTGAGGCCAGTCTGTTCTATATAAAAAGCATTGCAGTCGTCGCACTTGAGCTTGTAGATCCCAAAATTTTTGAATTTGTTCCGTGCTGACTTAGACTTATTTATAAATCAATGAAAATTGTTATTACATTTGAAAATACTAAATTAATGCCTTGTTTCTGGAGGAAACTAGATATTTTGTTTGTAGAATGAGTGAGATATGTTACACATGCAAAACAATGGTCATTATTTCCTTTGATTCGAGGGTAGTTTTGCGGTTTTGCTTCAGTATTTTATCTACGATGGAGGTTTCATATCCATTATTGACGGCAATCTGTTTGAATATGTTTAATTCATTTTAAAAATTTGACTGGTTTTGCGGGATATTTATAAATATTTTCATCATGCAAGTTTATGAAAGTGAACATACTTTCCACCCTCCACTCTGACGTCGAGGATAGGAAATCATTCTCTAACTTCATGATCACGGTCACAAGATTGTGTGACGTCATCGACGGCCAATTTAAGGTCACATAGCTCAAGGTTGTGTGACGTCATTCGAGGACATGTTGCATCATGTCAATGAATAGGTCCAGAACTGGTTTTAGTCAACCATTTACATGAAAATAATGAATAACTATCGTATGCCATAAATGAAATCAAACAATGATGGTGCATTTTCTAAGCTTTTTCATGCCATATGACTTGAGGTATAACGTACGTGATAGGTAGAAGCAGGGTTGTTTGTTCTCTACTTTTTATTCCCTAAACGAAAGGGCTATGATTAAGCAGTCCATATAAAGAGTTAGCGATTGAAAATGAAGTGCGAGTCATAACTGTCAGGTGAAGAACTTCTTGCAAGAATCCAAAAGAGCGCCAAGTTTGTAAAGAAATAAAATTTTACAAAAAAACTATTGCAAAACCTTCAACAATCTAAATGGGGTCTCATTCGTCAATTTATTTAAACTGAATGGGGATTTACTGATACTCCATTGAAGATATCTTTCGATTTTTTCATATAAATTGCTGTTTTGCTTTTGAAAATCGGTCCAGCCTTTCAGAAGATATGGAGCTTCAAACACCAGTACTACATTTTACGAAAAATGCAAAATCTTATTCTATAAGTTTCGTCAATTTATCAGATGAGCATGGTCATTATTTGACTGATAGGTTTCGAGTTCGCTTGAAAGGGCAAAAGGGTGCAATTGAGTAGAGGCCTCCTCGGTCATCCAACTGGAGTACTCCAGATTTTTTGAGAGAAGACATGAAAAACAAAGTGAATCGCATTGCAAGACCTAGGAGATCTATCCTCAATTTTTACAATTTGATCATTCCTCCAAATAATTTTGAAATCATTCCAAAACTTCCCCTAATACCAAAGATGAATAGTTTTTGTTACTAAAATTTATAATTGACTGTTTCAAATGCTTGGATTGATACTAAGTAGTATTTTCGGTCAATATCTATAACCGAAAATGAATTAAGTCGTTTGACAGTTTCCAAAAATTCTTGAACAACGTGTTGAAAGTCAACTATTAACTTCTAATGAGCATCGTATGATAACAAAAGATCAATATGGTTTCGTACAGAATTCAATCACCAAAAATGCCATTTTCGATCTTATCAAGGAAATATTACTTACTTTGAGAACTAGTCTATGTGCTTAGGAGTAATTTCAAAGGAATTGCCCTGAAGTTATTTGAGAATTATTCAACAAATAGAACCGAGCGAGTGAAAAATGTTCTTTTCTGAAACTAAATAATGGTGTACCACAAGGTGCGGTATTAGGATCGATAAACAATTTCCAAGAACATTCAACATGTTACGCTGATGATACGGCAATAATATTCCAAAGTAACACACGGAATGGACTTCTCTCTCAGCGGAATATCATTCACAACGGATTAGATTTTGGTTTAGTAATAACGAGTTAAGTTTGGATATACAAAAAAACAGAAATCAATAAGACATAAGTATGTGAAACAAATTATTATCTTGTATCATTCTTTAGATGAATTTATCTCAAGTTGTTGGATCTCAGCGCGTGAAAGTACTTTTAATAATATTATTCATAACCTAGAAGCCTCACAGGTTTCTTTATTAAAAATGATAAAAAAAAACGATTTTCAACGAGGTTACTTCATGAACAAATCATATGTGTTTTGAATACAGACGGTTTATTTACTTATCAAAGCCTCATATGGATTTTTATAGATGAAGATACATTGAAAAAGCAAGTAATTTGTATAACCAGATCTAATAAACTATAAATTCACTATAAATTTCTCTCTTCAGAAAAATGCATACACAAATATCGCTTTTCTATTTGACACCTTGAAACTATTACGAGTGTAAAAAACTTTCCTTTTCATACTACATTTTCACCTTATTGGTATGTCCTATTCATCCGGATATGGAAAATCTGTTTTTTCATCCAATATGAAATTTTGTAACAGAATGTACTCCTACCTACATCTTTCAATATTACTGTGTTTGAATGGAAAAGCACAATGCAGGCATTAATGTGAATAGCTGTTGATTTTACATCCAGTAGCATATTTCACATTGAAAGGGTATATTTTTAGGAGAGATTGATTTTAGGGAAAGAAAGGTTCTGGCTTTCCACTTCTCCATCATGATACAAAAAAGTGTGGAAAACTTTTAGAGTAAGGAAGGAATCAATCATTCCAAAAAATCAATTCTATTCTATTACGAATGTTTGGGATACAAACGGAATAGAGAAAATTGTTTTTCATATAATTCAGCGTTCATTTGTTTTGAAAGTATTTTTCTTTCGTGTTATTCAATATTTATATGAAAATAGTTGTTTCGAGACGGCTTTTTCTTCCAGTTTGTGTCTGAGAATTACTTCTTTGTATGATCTACATATCTTTGTATAGAATTAATTTTTTGAAATTGATTGCTTCCTTTCTTTCTTTGGAAGATTCACACATTTTTTTGTATTAAGATGGAGAAATAGAAAGCCCAAACCTTTCTTTCCCAAAAATGACTCTTTCCTAAAAATATACCCTTTCGATATTAACAAGATTCCTATGGCTGGGATTTAATCAAATGAGCTAATGAATATTATTTACGTACTGTCATCGATGACATGGCTGAATTCAACTCATTCCGTAAAAAAAGTCGTGATTTAATGAACGAATTAGGTCATTTTCTCATAATGTTATCTGTATGTGCTACTGGAGAGCCGATGAGGCAAGTCTACCAGTGAGGATGACAGTGCTTCATGTAAGTCCAAATTTCACTTCTTTCATTATATTGTATAGAAATCCTGTGAACGATATCTGATTCGATACTATTATGAATTTTCGAAATACAAACGGAATCGAGATAAGGGTTTTTCGTAAAATTTAGCGTTCATATAAAAGTATTTGTTTCGAAAGTATTTTTTTTTTCGTGTAATTTAATGTTCATATGAAAATAGCTGTTTCGAGGGGGCTTTTTTCCAGTTTGTGTCTGAAAGTTACCCCTTTGCATAATCTACACATCATCTTTCCTTCCTTTGGAAGATTCCCACATTTTTGTATGTCAAGATGGAGAAAGTAGTGTTTGTAGGTACTCATTTCGTAAATTCAGTGGATGAATGAATAAGTTCGATTGAATTTTCAAAACAGCCAATTCTGTATTTTTAGGTTTTTGAAATCTATACTGATTACTGAATAGAAATATTTTTTACCGAGAAATTCAATAAACCTGAAATTCACGATTTTCTCTGCTATTTTTACGAATAGCGGTGAAATAGAAATCGAGTTTAATTGTTTAAACAACTGCTGTTATCCTTCTTTCAGGAAAAACGCCACTCTCAAAATATTTTTGACATGAATAGAGCAAATAAGGAGCTAATTGAGATTTGACTACCTTCAAAATTTTGACAGGAATTTTATCTATGCCTGCCACTTTTTTGAATCCAAATTGTTAATGATATTCACAATTGCTGCCCCATCAATTGGTTCCGAAAGCGTTGTCGATGATCAGTGATCTTTTTCTTCATACCTCTTTGAAAGAATTATTTCTGGTGGTTTCTTCTAATGCTGATGAAATAGGACTTGAAAAATAATTTCTTGATCTTCAATGTTTTTCTTTTCATAATAATACAATTGAGTTTTTGAAGTAAACATTTTTCACGCGCGCTCGACTTATGGAGTAAGCTGGTAAATGCGTGATGAGAGCGTTACGAAAAGTGTGATCGGGCGAAGCAAACGTTGTAGTAAAACTTCTTCACGCGGCTCGACTTGAGAAGTAAGATGGTGAATGCGTGACGAAGTGTGATCGAGCGCGGCAAACAGAAATTGAGAGGGAGGTATAAGTTAGTGAAGGTTGAAAGAGAGAGTTACATTTCGTATATTAATGTAAGGGCAAGAGAGAGAGAAAGAGGTGCAAGCAGTAGGCTCTGTAGTATTAGGAGAAAACTATCATACGTTGTCCCCAATTTTAGCAGGAGATTTCAAAGTAGATTTCGCGTTCGAAAATGGACAACTCTTGGTGAACTTACTACAAGATAAATCAGAACTACGAACAAATAATTACTGAAATGAGCCTACTACAAAATATGGAACAACAATCGATGCAGTTTTCTCTAGATATCTTCCTGATTTTTATTCGAGAACATATGTATTTTATTTCTCATACCATAATTCTATTGTCTCGGTCTTACAATTTTCCGAATCCAGTGATGTAGTCAAAATAATTCAAAACGGATTTCAGCTGGGCAGGATGATGATGGGACTTAGCATTGAGATAGCGATTGGTGTGAGTAGGTTTTCGGTACGTAGTGTATGGGAAGTTGTTGGATTTTGTGATGAGAACATCCAGGAATGAAAGTGAGTTGTTATTTTCGACTTCCATTGTGAACTTCAGGTCTGGGTGATGGCTGATGAAGTTTTACCAAACGGAACCATTGTGAATAGATATAAAATATCAAAACTCACCATCACGTTATTGGTATTCAGTTTCAAATCACGAACCTTCACAATAAAATGAAATGATGAATCTTTGACGGATGGATATGTTTTTTTTTACTGGTGACTGTAGCAGACTCAATGAGTACTTGAGGATCTCATATGTCGAAGACCCTATACTACTGATGATAGGCTTCAGTGGAACATCCGGCTTCTGAATTTTTGGTAGCCCATATAAAAGAGATGGTAATGCCTTGAGTCTCTGTAATAGCCTTATCACATCCTGTTTGATAGATGATGCACGAATTAGCTGGTCAATTTTTATATCAAGACGTAGTTGGTCAGATATCTCTTGAGTACGTTATATATCCACAAAGAGTACACTATAAAAATACACTTTTGCCTATTTTCCACGATAACTTTCTATTTGTTGACTAGTTTCGGTCATTAGGTACATCATTTTCAAAAAAGTTTTGAAAATGGTGTAGGTAATGACCAAAACTAGTCAACGAATAAAAAAAACTATCGTGAAAAATAGACAAAAGTGTGCTATGAATTTTCACAAAATAAATAAGTCGTTAATCAAAGAAGTACGTTATATGTGTTGGGACCTTGTAGATTAACTGTCTTCTTATAATCGTTCTCGTTCATCACAATGGTGAAATTTTCTTTATCGGTACGTGAGATCGGATTATTCTTATTACTGTGTTTTGAGGCCGCCCTTTCCTAACAATCGAAACATCGTTAAGTAACTTGACTTAAAATCTTTTAATTTTTATTTTTAATTGTTAATTTTCATATTTTTGCTCATTCTTTTTGTATTGTAATTTCATTTCAGGGTTCTTTGTCTAATACAATTATTATTTTCCGCTATTCTTTTTTTTATTTTATTTGTTCTCTCAGGAATTTCAAATCATATCATATGTTAGACGATAGAAGTCCGAAGTAATAAAATTCACCATAAAACATTGTCAACCACTTCGAAACAATATCTTCAATATTTCCTTTCCTGATGTTGATATCTCTATTATAATTGTTTGATTAATTTTTCCATTAGAATCACTTTGTTTAACCTTACCGCACGTTCAGAATTTTTAGTTCAAACTTCTACCTGCTTTTTACATTTTCCCTCTGCCTATTCATATATAATTTGATTTTTTAATCGTTACGCGTTTGACTATAAGCATGCATTCTACTTTGTTTAAGGCCAGAATTTCAAATCATAAATTCGATTTAGTATATAAAGAGCGCCAGATGTATATTAACACGTATATATTTCGTAGGATCTAACTCCAGACGGTATAGCAGACCACCGAGGAACCATTAACGAAACTACCTTGAACGACATGAGTAACAGCGAATTTTGGTCTTCATTTTCGAGCTCAGAAGAAGCCTTATTGAATTGTGCTGGGCTGATTTTGAATCTGCCGTTAATGCCTCACCACAGATGCATACGAGGCCTTAGCGAAAAAGACAGTTATCAGGACAACACAATTACATACAGGTGAGTGATTGAAGTGGGTGGAATAGGAGAGAAACAGGCAGATAAAAAGAAAGAAGATAGATGATGATAAATAGGAAAGATGAGGATTGCAAATTGCGTTAAAGCATAACGAAGAAGGGAATGTAAAAGAAAGTATACAACAAAACAATATTAGTACATTATATGTTTTTGATAGTACTCAAAACATTTTTTTTTGTTTCAGGGTTCCTACAAACGGTTACTACTTCTTTGTATTCAATAGTGAGAATGAGGTAGTGACCAACTATGTCCGGGTCCATTTCGAGATTGAAAAAACTGTCTATAACGTTTCGAATCCAGTGGCGTTCTGCGTCAACAAGTCGAAGTCTTGCTCCATAGACCTGGATTTTTTTTCCTCTGAAAAGTTGGTAATGGAACTCCCTGTCAACGGAAATGAATCGCTATGGAATGAAGAATACATAGTCGTTTCAGAGTGCGAGCCAAGAACTGCTGTTTATGCTGTTTTTATTTTACTGGTTCCTATTATGGTTGTCGTGTTCGCGTTTTCGTAGAAAAGTGAACTTACAAAGGGCGCTTTATGGCAACATAATGCAAAGCGTTACTGATATGAGAATATTTGCAAAAATCTAAAAAAAAATCAAATTTGTTTGTGAGAGAAGCAATTGATCCAGAAACCATTGCAGAACCTTTAACCCGGTACCTCGGTTTCTTTTCATTGCTTCTTCACTTTTGAAAATCTGTCCAATTTCTAAGCAGTTAATAACCTCTGAAATGACTACAATACATATTCTGGAAAATGCAATTATTAAAAAGGATTTTTCCTGAAAATTTATCGTATCAACCCAGTAAATGCTAGTAATGTGCGTCAAACTCCATAGAAGTGCGATGCACTTCGTTTTTTATGCCTCTTCAGAAAAAAATTAAAAGGACGAACAACCGAAGAGGGCACACAATTGCATCTCTTCGATAGAAACCTGTAGTTCAAATTACGCACATTCTGTAAGTAATGTGAAGGATCACATTCTTGCTGAAACATCATTTCCTCTTCAATTCATGCAGGAAAGTGTATTGATAAGAGTAAGGTAGATATAATTTTTGAATGAATCTAGGTACATATTCCTGTCCGAGTCTCCAAGAAAAAAAATACAGAAGTTAATTTTCCAAAATACCCGCCTGCACGTTTGAGTTTTGTGAGGTTTGCAATTGCAGTTGCATTGTAATTCGCATACTGCTATTTGTACAGCACCATTATATTTCTTATTATCACCTGCTTCATTTCATTATGAATCGATCCAGTTTATTTTTAGATCTTGAATTGATGACAAACATTTTCCCAGAAAGATGTCTGACAGGATGCCATAGTAAATAGCTCGGCAACCCCATTTCCACATTCTTTCATCACTCTGAAACAGCAATCATTCAATTAATCTACCTCTAGAAATTCTAGAAATTGTATGTATAAACATGCCTAAAGAAGGCTATTGCGACATGTGTCGCAATTTAGTGAACTGTTTAGTGATAATCTCATAATAATATGTATACACAGATATATTTTATGATTCCAAGTGTCCTTGTGTGAATCATTTGTAGGAAGATGAGAACTAATTTATGGTGAAATAATAGCTGTACCAGTAAGATTTACCTTGCAGTTACCAACAGGTCTTAAACTCAATTATACATTTCATAAACGCGATTGAGTTGAAGTTTAATCGATTTCATGTACTGATTCATCAGTAAATTTTTGGCAAATAAAATTATTCATTGATTCAGTATCAATGATCTCGCGGGCCTTTTGAAACTTTCCACGAACATCAGAAACTTCGAGAAGGAATAAAGTCTAATATGTTAAAAATATATTTTCCCGTTAACCAGCTGTCGCCCTCCTACGAACGACCACTCTCAAAAGTCGAAACTTGTGTGAGCTAAGGACTTACGAGGTCTTACATTTTAACGCATGATTCCCAACACCGGTTGGACGATAGGAAGTGAAAATCGATCGTTCGGCCTTGCAGTTCGAACCACCGGTTTGCATAACAGTCGATTGACTAAGTGGAGATGACCACCCACGTCAACTCATCAGGCTACCGTCCTACTACCGTCCAGGCTACCGTCATTTCTGCCCTTTCAAGAATTGAGTACTCCATAACCAATTGATTCAAAATGTAATGAAATGAATTTCTAACACCACAATTCACAAGATAGTCTTTTCCTATCTGAATCTGTTAGCAAGAAAAAACCTGATACTCGCTGAAAGGCAGAAACTGCATTATATTCCCAGAGACCGATTTTCAAATAGAAGCAGCAGTGGATAGGGAAATACTTTTTAGAATAAGGTCTTATATGCTTTTTCAAAACAAATTGGAAAATTGTACCCCCACTAGGAAGCTTGAAGGTTTTGCAATGGTTTTCAGGTCAACATTTTTTCCACTCCCACAAGTAAACTTGACTGTATTGCAGTACGTATTGATGACCCAGTCTGTACGTACCTCGTATGATAATTTTAGGATGTCAGAAATGTGTTATGGGGCCAATCTTCCTTTTCAAGTGGTGGATGGTTTGAAGGGAACAAAATTTCGAAACTGGAGTCTGTATACGTTGGTGTTCAACTGTCTATTTTTTTTAATTTCTCAATTTTATTGAGTGTGATCGATACTTTCATCTTCCTAAAGTTTATTTTT
>WOGR01001927.1:0-18575 GCA_015342045.1 Leptinotarsa lineolata | reverse complement strand
CTTGTGTTTGATATACATTGGATTACACTGTTCAGGGAATAGGTATTGCGAATATTTTTCAACCCATTAATCCCAACAGTTTTGACTGAAGAATGTATCACTTATCTGATGTTGTTGTAGCTGTTGTTGCTACATTCGCTAGTGCTTTCTTCTTCTGAGTGGTCACGGATAAGATGAGACCAGCGGGCTATCAGCAGGACCAGCAGGACCAGCAGGACCAGCGGGACCAGTAGGATAACAAATTTGAAGTTGAACTGTTTGAAATATGGTAGACCTTTGAATTTTCAAGAAAATGATAATTCCAGATCTTGTTGACATTTCTCTGTATCTTCTGGGAAAATCAGGGGATGGTCTATTTGTCTAATACATTTTGGGTAAATCATTTTGATTTGAGGTGTGGGTTGAGAAATATTTCATGTGATTTTTGAGTACCCAATATAGATGTGGTATAACCTCTTCGAATTGGAATACTAATGCTTTGAATTGGAACAGTAGAGTTCATCATTCTTCTAACAATTTCTTTGAACAAGTCAGAAGCAAAAGATCCAAAAACACCAGGGAAGAAACAGTAGGATCGCAGTAAAGTTGAGTATTTCCAAAATTTGTTTTTCCTGCAGTCATAGCAGCTGTATTACTGGAATAAGATATTGCAGCAAGGTGTGAAGTTGCAACTATGACTGTCCCAAACCAGAGGTTTTCCAAATTCCCCAGAAATTAGACTCATCCCGTCTGGACGCTTCCCACCATCTCGACAGACACCAAGGTGTTCAGGAACAAAGGACACCTCTGCAGTGGCTAGAGCTCTTTTTCTAAGATCATAATTATATCTTGAAAATCTGACAGAACTAAAGTTTCAGTAGGTCATGGTAACCATTTTCTTCTACAGTGAATCCACATCTACACTTATGACTAACACAAGTTGAAGAACCTAAGTGAAGACCTATCAAAATTCTAAAAGATGCGTCATCTGAGAGGGTACCCAAAGAAGCCACAGGAAGAGCATTACGCCAGGCACCAGATTTTTTAGACATAACGGCTTTGAGTCTAGCCATTTGAATATCGGAATGTTCAGCTGACTCAAGAAATTGAATTATAACCAAATTGATAATTGGATAATTGCAGGCTAAAAAACAAACTTCAACAATTCTTGTTCTTGGCGAATATTTCAAAAACAATCACTGATATTCTTGATATGAAAAAAGATTATTCTATTTACCCAAAGTAGGAAAAATTTGTCCTAAAAAACTTGTAAGTCTTACTGCTTCCGAGACAGCAATAGTGAGATCAGCTAAAAACAACGACTATGTATTCTGTTACGTTTACACTCTGTCCATGATCTCTATTTCGAAACAACAGATTACATCTTCAATCTGATAAAGAATGATTCATGTTTTGGTGTACGTGACAGACCAAGATAACGCTAAGGGACCATCTATTTCTTGAGCAACAGTCATTAAATTTTACGGGTTACATGTGTTATTTCTGGACCAAACTAGCCACTTGTGTGATCTCGTTTATATGGTCTCTCACGTGTTGAAATATAAATTTTCCTTCCTTCATTCTAGTCACGTATCAATTTTCGATTTGAGTGTTTGGCCAATTTCTTTTGTTTAAAGTTGCAGCGCTTTGAGTTCGAATGTCTAGGGTTAGGTGAGTGCATTTTATGATTAAATATTGACTTTAGTTTTGGAAACATATATTTATTTGTTAATATACATCTACATCTCGGTTGAATTCAAACATTGATACATCTCGGTTGAATTCAAACATTAATACATCTCGAACTCCAATAGTACTCCAATAGTTCAAGGTTCATTTCAGACTTATTTATGGGGCTGTCACATATTGTTTGAATTGAAAGGAGTGATTAATTTTTTAGGAAAGAAAGCTTCGACTTTCTACTACTCCATCTTGATACAGAAAAATGTGGGAATCATTCAAAGAAAGGAAGGAAGCAATTAATTCTTTTTTCAATTCTTCATCACGTGATAGAAAAATTTTTGGAGTATGGACTAGCTTGGACTCGTGTCTTATATATTATATTGACCTGAATTAAAACATTTTTTGCTAAAGACACAGTCTAATAGTGCTACGATAACTTCTATAGAGTTCGTTTCCGACTATGTTTTGTATTTTGCACCATTTTATTAATCGATGGACTTATACAACTTCATGTCTCGCAGAAAGCAAAGCGTTCTATTAAGAAATATTAACCTTTACAGAAGAGGACATCTCAAGAGTCACCTCATTTATTCGAAACATCTCAAATGAAATACTTATGTCAGATGACAACAACTTCATGATCAGAAATATGTGTAATAGATAAAAAAAACGTTACCTGATTGAATTCGGTTGAAACCATCCCACGAACTCATCTCTACATAGTGATTCATTGAAATAAAAAAACTACCTCTTCCAAAAATTTGAAAAAAATCTTATGACTCCATTACTGGAGATTGTCTTTTTTATTCATTTCTTTTGGAAATCGATCATGGAATTCTTTGTAGAATATCATCAAATCATCCAGTGGTAGTAAATTGCTCTTCTGAAATTGACATTATTTATTGCAGGTCATTTATGGGCTCCCCTTTTCATATTGAGAGTTGCATACTGGTCAGCAGACATAGAAAACCTCTTTCATTTTCTTCAAAGTACGATCAAACACCTGAGGTATCTGAATTTGGACATGAATGCCCTGGAACACTTCGAAAATTTGCTGCTCTGTCGAATGGACTTATTAGAAGACGAAGAACAAATTTTTCTAGCGAGCAATCTCATGCAGTACTCATTAGATAGTCTTGCATTGAGATTCAATAATAATACTAAATTATTCATTGATATTTTGCTAGCCATGCCAAAATTATTTTACCCTTCAGCTTCTATTTTGTACTCTTTTCTGTTTAAACCTATCATAGGATTGGTGCCTATAGAAACAGTAATTTCAAGAATTTGAGGGATGAATGAAAATACAATTTTACTCTCGAGTGTATATTTACAATAAAGAAAACCATGTGAATAAACCTGGTTAGAAAAAATGCTCATAAATCTATATAATATAACAACATGTATAGTATTTCAAACATAATAACATTTATTTTCTTAATTAGGGTCTGTTTCTCATACTTTCGGATTGTCTACTTCCAAAGTTTGGGTTTTGGGAACGGGCTAACCACATTCACTAGTCTAGGATAGATCATTTACCATCAAAACTATTTAAAAAAACTTACAGTACATAGATGTAAAAGTCTAGTCTTTCTTGAAGGACACAATCAATATTGAAATTGCTTATCGTTTAGTTTTTCTTAATATTACAAAGTTTGTGCTTTAAACTTGGGTTAAAAGTAAAGAAAGGGATGTGAATATGATTGTGGTCTTTAATCCATACGAGATCTGTTGAAAAAATTAGGTGAATGTTCAAATTTCGCGGGCTACGTAGGAGAGAGGCGAGAAATCACACGCATTCGTACGCATGGCCCTGTATATCAAAGTAATCGTTGAATGTCAGTGTAGAGATGAAGATATCTAAATTTTTGTTTGAGTTCATATAGACACTGTTTCAATAACTACTTTTTAGATGACTCTCTTACTAATAAATGTGTGTGATCAATTGAATGATGATGGAAATCCATTCCGTACAAAAGATGCAAGAACTTCATTAATACCTTGTGAGTCTTCTCAAGATTTTTGCAGATATGTAATTACCTGAAATATTCCCAGGGGATTTATTTTGAAATCTTCCCAACGATTCAATTAGGAAAAATAGTTGAAAGTAGCATTAAATTAGACCTGGTTGAATACCGATGACTTATTTCATATTTTTTGACGTTAAATATGACAAAGGAATTGAAAAGTGTAAGTTAACTCAACCAGTCTGACTTAACAACGTTTGAACTCGAAGAAGGGTAATTGAAAATGAGACAACTGTAGGTATTTTAAATGAAAGGTAAAATTAGAACCTCTGTCGTAGAATGAAGTAATTTTTCCAAATGCAATGCAATGCTCTCCTCCACGCGCGTTTCACTAACCAAGTTGGCGTCTTCAGGAGATTAAATGCGCGTCGAGAAGAGTATAGCATTTTTGATGTTTGATATAAGTGCTTGTTTTGGAACTGTATTTTGTTGATAACGTCTGAATAGAAATGTAATGACAGGACAAAATGCAAGTTTCCATAACAGAATTCCAGAACACACAAACTTATTTTAACTTTTGAGAACATTGATTGATTTGAATTTAATCAAATCACTAATTCCTAAGATTTATTCGAATTAACTAGTGTCAGTCCCGCAACAAGTAATGGCATTTTGAAGTGAAATAAGTAAAATTTCAAACATACTTCAAAGTATAAGTTTATCGATATTATGAATTGAAAATATCATGTATGTAGGTGAGGTTTCCAAACACTCTTTACAAAATTGTCAACTGAACATGTGAATGTTTCTCATTCATTAATACAAGCAATCAATTCGTTTCACAACATTGTATTTATTCGGGTTCAATTGACCATTCTGAGCATTTAAAGTCTACATTTTGCACAGTGATGCGCCGAATATTCTTTTGGCATTCGGTATTAGCGTATTCGGCATTTTTTTCTCTATTTATATTCGGCCGAATCTTTCGGTTTTGGTGCCGAATATATTCGGTTCAAATATTTCTATTTCCTTGAATAGACGACACGGTATAGAACTGAATGACAAAACTTCTTATGTAAGATTTATGTTATATTATAATTCAAAGAAATCCAATGCAGAATCTGTTGAATAAAGCAATTGAACTTCAAATCAACATTTTTTTCAAACCTCTATCAAATCCACATTCATTTCGAACCTCAAATCAATATTTAAAACCGATAATTCGGCCGAGTGTCCAGTTCGGTAAAGGTTAAACCGAATAGTATTCGGTATTCGGTGAAAGTACTATTCGGCGCATCTCATTCGGCCGTTGTACGGCCGAATAACAGAGACTGCCGGCAATAGAACCGAAAGACCGTCCATTGCAGCCAATGTTTGGCCGTCAGTTGCCATTTGAATGTCCCCAGCTATGGGCAATTAAAACGGATGTAGAGGAATCAATATTACAATTAGATACCCCTCAATATGTAAAGAAACCAAGGACAAAAAAAACGCAATAATACTATAGTTTTCTCTATACATCACAACAGTGGTAAATTTAACTTCTCATGTCCCACAGTGCAGGGTACTCTTGAACGGCACTAATGATATCAGAGTCCATCTTGGAGCAATGAGACCAATAAACAAAAAAAATCACAAAAATATTTCAAAAAGGTTGCACGTGAGTCCTTTAAACAACTACACTCGTTAGACTGTTCGGCCGAATGAGACCGTAAAATCCCATTTCTATCGGATTGAACCGGCGGACAGCCGTGAACGGCCGAACAGTAGTGTCTGGTGGACGAACTCCGATGCTTTCCCTTGTAATGGGACCATTCGGCCATGCACGGCCGTTCATCGGCCGAAGAGCGTTCGGCTGAAAACGGTTCGGCCTTAATAAATGTTGCCACAAAGTCAAATCGCCATTATTCTGAATGTTTTAACACCAAACCATTTGCCATTTTTTGAAAATAAATACGTTTCTTAATACTTGTGAATTTATTCCATTTTACTTTGTTGAAGAAAAGTAGGATAAAATTGAAATTTGTCATTGTAATGATCACAAGACTTATAACCTAGACAGGAAACAAAAACGAAGTATATTTATTGTATGTGATGGAATCGGCCGATACTTGATGAAACTCTATAACGCATTCGAGAAACACTTGTGAGATGTTCTCTAGACAGTTTTAAAAAATGCAACACGTGTTTCGCTGTATAAATGCTTCTTCAGGCATGTTGTGTTTTTGTAAAATTATTTAGTGAAAATCTTACAATGAAGTGTTTCTTGAATACGAAGTGTGCTAGTTCAAGTGAAAGAGGTAATTTGGAAGTCCTTGAATTGAATAAAGCAACTTCTGAGGAGTAGTTTGTTTTCGAGTCAGGTTGTTACATCTTATCGGAAATATCAGTAATGAGATTCTGTTATTTCTTTTGGACTATTGATGCACCAACTTTTGATGTGAATCAGGGTCCTCGTTAGAAAAACGATTTTCACCCTGAACGATCTTTTTCTCCTAACATTTATCTCTCTCGAAAACAGGATCATCAAATACATTAAAAAAACACAAAAAATTGTTGAAAATTGATTTCTTTTTAAGAATAACATTTGAAAGTGACCAATATGTATAGTGCCTTTATTACATATCGTTTTCTTTAAAAAGAAGTGTTGTATTTTCTACTGCACTGAAGATGACACTAGTTTAGTATACAGTATCGCTTTTTATCAATTCTGAAGTCTATAGTTAAATCACATAGTTCTGTTCATAAGAAAGATTGACCTACTAAATCATGTTCTGAATTTTTGCACAGGTATAAGAGGAGGGTTTATAAGATGTGTAATTATCAGTGATTACGGTGTTACGGGATATAGATAGTATAGAACAACTTTCAGTTTTTGTCTGAAATTTACTTCTTTGCGTGATCTACACATCTTATATATAGCTACCTTTTTGAAATTGATCGTTTCTTTCCTTTCTTTGGGAGATTCACACATTATTGAGTATAAAAAAAAAGTTTTTTTTCATAACCGATACTTCAAAGTTTTCAAATGGTTATGTTTTTATAAAATGTTTTTTTTCTGGTCAATTTTTTGAAACTAATTTGAAAAAGAGAAACACATAGATCACTGAATTGCCCCTTAAGTTGAAGTTTACATTTACATTGAATTCAATCTTTGAATTTTTTTATACATCATAAACGAATTCAGCCCCGGTTGATTGAATATGAAAAATGTTTTCAAGTGATTGTGTCAAAATTGGCCAATATCAAAATGAAATAAAATTTTCCAAAATCACTAATAGAGTTATCTCTTCACGTATAGTCAGTGGGCATACTTGAAGACTGACTATAAACCAAATCATACAAATTGTTTCTATATATGATTTGATTTATAGCCAGCCTTGAAGTATGCCCACTGACTATACGTGAAGAGTTTTCTTTCTTTATGCGAGGAATTGGGCGAATTTCGGATATGCGGTTGGTAAGTACCTCGTTCACTAGGTGGAGCAGTGACAAACATGTTGTTTGTTGTTCGCGCCAGCTTAGTTCTAGGAATGATATACTAAAAGGAATTCGAATTTTAATTATGGAATATCATCGACTCTTTGTTGTTGATGGCCACTACCTTGCACTGACGAGAGGTCAAATAGCGCGAAATCGGTCTGCAAGTGTGCCCGTTCAATAATTGAATATCGATTCCGGCGTTGTATCGCCAACAGCATATGCAGGAAATATTTCAGTGAAGATTTCTGCACTGACACCTGTTGGATATATTCCAACGCCCTTCGTGGTATTAGCCAGGGGGGTAGTTGTTTTCTGATAGGTGTCAGTCTATTAACCTACAGTATAGGGAGTTTGAGACTGTCCTGAACAAATTGTTCCTTAATATGATTCAAAAGAGTTATTGTAAATTTTTCTACAGAGAATATTTTGACATTTGACTAAGAACAGAAATCCATATCTACTATCAAGAAATGACAGTTTAATATGGAATAATTTCCACCGGTGATGACGGTAGTCAAACAGCTTTATTGTTTTGAAGTTTTTGATTACTTGATTGTGAATTTTTGGTTGTTGTTTTTAGTGCGTTTATTATCGACACGGGGAACTGATGAATAGGTGAAATAAATTACTCTCACCCACGAAAATCAAGAGAAATATATGTTTCCAATACAAGAAAACACCTGACAGGACCGTGTTTTTGTTTTACTATCTAAATTAGTTAGATATGTCCGGTAGACATGAGATTTCAAATAATGATTACAGTGCCACCGCAGGTGAATATTCATGATGAATATCATTGCATTCGTCCAGTAATCCGGCACCCTCCACCCGCGTTCCCCTCGCCCCTCTAGGCCTATGCGCTTCGTCACCGCGTCGTCGTCGAGCAGTTTAACCTCAAAAATTATCACCTCTTGTTTTAAAGTGAAATTAGTGTGTAGTTAAAAATGTCAAGTAAACAGAAACCCAAGACACTAGATTTTTTGAAAGTTAAAATGGACATTTTAAAGAAATCAGATAGTGGAGAAAACATGTGCAAATTGGCAAAAAAAAATTAGTGTTGGGCGTGCTACTATAAACGATTTAAAAAAAAACAAAAGATAGTAGACTACTTGAAGATGATGGAAAGTGTAAAACATTGATCCTCCAATATGGACAACACTCATCCAGAGTGTTGGAAAACACTCTGGATGAGTGGAAAACCATCTCTAGATACATGCAGTTCATGCAACGGCGTTCTGAATAAACTCTTGTATCTGGAGAATTTCTGAAAGCAAAAGCAATCGAATTCAATAATAAAAATTATCAAAAAAGTTGATTTTCGTGTCAGAAATGGATAGCTAGATAAATTTGAAAAGCAATTTGGTATCCATCTGTTAACTGGATTCAGGTCTGGCTACAGTTGTTCATCAGCACTGTGTGCTGTTGCTGATGATATATTAAGATCACCTGATAATAATGAAATGTGTGCTCTATTTCTATTCGATTACTCCAAGGCATTTGATACCTTAAAACATGATATTCTCCTCTCCATCTTACATTCCATTAGATTTACAGCAACTGCTTGTTCAATTATTAGGTCTTATCAATCTGGTAGGTCGCAACAGGTGAAATTAAATGATCATATTTCGGATTCTTTGGACACATATCAGGGCGTTCCACAGGGAAGTATTTTGGGATCATTATTATACACCATTTACACTAACAACTTCTCTCTACACCTGATAAACTGTAAATACCATTTTCATGCAGATGACACACAGCTATATCTTTCTTTCGAATTTTGTGATCCAGCGGAAGCTACGGACGGCATCAATTCTGACCTAAATTAATAACTGACCCTCACAAATAGTCATTCATTAAAAATTAACTCAAATAAATCTGTTGCACTCTTATTTGGCACTGACCAGGAGGTAAGCTCAGCAAAGAATAGAATGACAATAAGGGTAGAAGGAGATAAGACTGAAGTTGCTAGTAGTAGTGGCGTCGGTTCAGTCCACCCCCACCCCTCCACTTTTGTCGTCATCCAGTCGACCAATCAGAAGCTACCGCGCACACAGCGGGAAATTCAAGTTTCATAACGGGTGTGAGTAAGAGGGAGAGGACGGTTTAAGGTAATCGTAAAATAAAAAAGAATATTCAAACGATCTTTCTCTTATAATATAGCGACTTTCGTCGATGTCCTGGATGTACCTAATTTTTTGTTGTCTCATGATGCATTTAAATTTAGGTATAAACGATTTCTTTTGATTCAACAATAGTTTTTTGCCTGTACCTTTTGATAATATTTATGAAATTCTACTCGTCAACCATAGGTGGTTAAGAAAATATTTCATTAGAATTTCATTAGAGTTCTTATCGTGTATATGTAGTTATTGGCTTCTCAAGGGGACTGTGGAAGAATTGGCTGCAGAGTCTAACGGTTCTTCTTATATTGACCTTCATTTGATACTTTTGTTTTGTAAAGTTATTTTGCATTACTTTATGTATTGGTAAATAATAAATGTATTATTATTATTATCAACAGCCATTTATCCAGCATTTTAAAGACAAAGTAGAAGAACTGGGTCTTCTTCCTGACCAAATCTATAATGCAGACGAGAGTGGTCTGTGCTGGAGACTGCTGCCCAATAAAACATTCGTATCCTCTAAAGAAGCGAGCACACCAGGTTGTAAAGTTAGCAAAAATAGAATCACATTCATGCCGTGTTCAAATGCTACTGGAACGGACTAATTGGATTTGTTAGTGATTGGTAAAGCCAAAAATCCCAGCGCTTTCAAGAGAAGTATTCAGCGAATGGTTTCATGAAGACTCTGTCCCAGAAGTCAAGAAGTTCATGAAAAGATCCAACTCCCCCATAAAAGTTTTACTCGTACTTGATGACGTTCCGGGCCACCCAAATAAACAAGAACTCATCTCATGTGCTACCAAACTGCACACCTTTAATGCAGCTGATGATACAAAATATTATCCAGAAAGTGAAGTCCTTGTAATCTTCTGAACTACACCACCTGAAATATTTTAAACAATGACTTGGCTTCGTTTATTTTTCGAATTGTGGAATATTATGAACTCCAAAAAATAGTAATGAACAAAGAAATTTCGTAGTTACAATTTTACTTAAAGTTTCAAAATGAGGGTACTTGAGTCTTGTGAAAACAATTATTTTAGCTACACCCTATATGCAATCCACCATTTTTATAAAGAATGACTTTTTCCTGAAAAATTGATTTTTTTGTCCCGCCGGACATACTGTATAGAAACTTTCAGAAAACAGTGAATGATACGAGAATTACTTTTACTTCTCCTCTTTCATTTCCAACAGAATTTGATTCATTTTGTCCAAATCCAATGAATTTATAATTTTTCTTATACCCATTCCAATTTTCCGCCAAAACTATTTTTATACCCGCTTTTGTAAAATAATTTTGTTGACTTCCTAAGAATTTCCTCTACATCCATGAAAAAATTCAGAACAAGATTCCATAGATTTTATCGTTCTCCTGCCAGCCAAAGGGCTCTTAACTTAATTTTCATCGAAAATTAGGGTACATATATCTAGTGTCCTAACTCCAACTGAATATCGACGAAACTAAGTGATTGTCCTCGAATGTCTCCTGTTGTTCGTATCATGGAACCTCTATCAGATTCCTCCTTCAGCTATTGGATCAGCGAATCCACGGATATGGACAAAGTGCACTGGATCGGCGACGACGATGGAAGCCGTAATGGAATCTCCTCGATTTTCTCCAAATCCGCCGCCCCTGCAGAATTCTGCTTGCACAGTCTCGGGCTTATCTGAAAAATCGGAAAACGTCACATTTCAATGGAGCGTATACGTTGAGGGCGGAATGCGATTTATCATCGCCTTTTGGGCCGTTCGAGTATAAATTGGGGTATCTGTGGAGATTGAATGTAATTGGATAGAGTGCCGGAGTTAGGAAAATGCTTTATTTATTCTTCTGATATTCATTCAGAAGGTTAGTTTCATTGCAACTTGTATGCCTCTACTTCTAGGTGGAGAATAATACATTTTTACATTTGGTACATATCAAGAAAAACATATTTAGAAACAAAATTCGGAACATTCATTTCTTCCAGTATTCCTACACAGTAAAATCTGCTGAATGACTGAAAATAAATACTTCCCCGGCTACCACCGTGATGGTCAATGAATTACTTGCTAAACTGTACGTAAAATAGTCAAAAACAAACCTTATGAACGCAAGACACGATGTGATACAGTATTACCAAAACCTTTAGATGTTCATTTGATAAAATCATTGAAAAAACAATATACGACTTTTACAAAAGCAATGAGTTTCCTACAATTGAAATCATAAGGAAGAAATTGAATACTTCCGGCCATAACGTGAACTGCTGTGACAAAACTCTTCAAAATTGGATAAATAAACTAGGATTTAGATTTAAAATAATAAACAAACGTTACGCAGTTATGGAAAGCAGACGAATAGTGGAATCGCGTAACAAATACTTGAAACAAATAACTAAATATAGACAAGAACAACTGCAAATTTTCTATTTGGACGAAACTTGGTATGACACTCACGACACGGATACGAAAGGGTGGACTGATGATTCGAGAAAGTGTACGCCTAACATGCCTGCAAACAAAGGTCGCAACTAATCATTGTGCATTGCGGAGGAAGTAAAGGATGGGTTATGAATTCTTTGAAATTATGTGAAAAAGAACTTGAGGACTGCAATGTTGACTATCATAAAGACATGGAAACTGATATTTTCGAGGAATGGTTTGAAATCAATTGATACCAAATTTAGATACGAAAAGTGTGATAGTGCTTGACAATGCTTCATATTATTCGTGACAGCTCATCAAAGTACCGAATAAAAATTCGAAGAAAGATGAAATACAAAGTTTTTCAATGGATAACAATTTGTATTTTGAAGATTACGATACCAAAAACCAACTACTCGAAGTTTTACAGGCAAAAATATTTGAAAAAGTGTATGCCCTTGAGAGTATTGCTGAAAAGTATGGACACACCATACTGAGACTTCCCCCCTATTTTTGTTGTTTCAATCCCATCGAGTTGATTTGGGGAAAATTGAAACAAAACATCAGGCGTAAAAATAATTTTCCAAAATTTGGTAATAGAGCTAATTAGAGAAGAAGTATCTGATATTATCGAAGAAGACTGTCAGAAAAAAATTAAAAAAGTAATTTTATTTGAAAAGACTCTATGGAGATTATCATATATATTACTTGAACTATACCTAGGAATTGAATAATTCTATTGTGGAAAACGATGTCTTCAGCTCCATCTCATGGGCAAAGCGCCAAAATGGACTTCATGTTTCAATACTCTGACAGAATTCAAAATCAATCTGATGAATTTGTTGAGGAGAGATACAGACGTGACAGTAAAGACATCCAATTTGTGCAGAAATGTTTGTTTCTTCGAGCTATATACATATCGATATTGGGTTCTATTCAAGATCTCGGGGTGCAGCTGGAATTTGGATAAACTATCCTCAGATTCCAGCACTGGGGTCCTGCTTCTCACAGTAAAAGAAGACAGCCACCATGACCTCCAGATTTGAATCACGTGGATGTTTCTTTCGAAGTTTGGTAAATGTTAAATGTGTCCAAAACAGGGTAGAATTTTTTGAGCAAGATCTTATATTAACTAATTATTGTAACTAAGCTTGTAACTATAACCTTGCCAGCGTTTATCAAAAAAATAGTTGGAATGAAAGAATGAACTCACCAACAAACTATCCTCGATTCTTACTGTCTCCTCCGTTCGGTCCAGACTGAACTGCCTCCTGAGTAACTTTCCCACCCTGTGCTTAGGACTTAAACACTTGTAGTGATTGTACGGGGTGCTCAAATCTTCTTCTTCTATCTTTCGATGTCTTCGGAAGCCAGAGAGGGAACTAGTTGATGCTCCTAGAAGAGCCGCTGCCACTTCCGACGCAGAAACTGGAGTTCCAAGAGTTATAGATGGAGCGTCACTTGAAGTACTTTTCACCATATGACAGTCAGTGGATCTGTGAATGATATAAAATTTGTGTGAATTTGTGAAAAACAGGGCGTTTGATGCCCCAAATACTCAGAAATACATAGTACTCAATTTTTTTTAAGAACATATTTTGATTTTGAATTATTACTCGAAATTTCATGCTTTGCGAACAGCTCCTAGTTACCTCTATATATTTTTTTATTGAAAAGGGGAGAGAAAGAGAAATATCCTATGCAAGGTTTCTTCTTCTATTACCTTTGTAATTATCGTCAATTATGATTCATTCGTCTTCGGGATATTCAATGTTCACCGTTTCATTCAAGAAAATGAAAACTTATCAATTGCTTTCCTTTTTATTATTAAGGAATATTGGCAAAAAACAACAACAATAAGAATTACATTATCAAATGAGGGTCACCAATAATCACTCTTAAATAAATGAGTGGATTTTCTAAACGTTTTCTTGCATTATTGAAGGTGCACACAGCTCTTTGGATTTGCTGGGACAGTAGTGAAAACTTTCTATCATAGACACTAAAAAAAGTTCATGGTAAGAAATCAGGTTATATAGCAGGCTACCCCACTTTGTTGTTCCAAACGTTCTCCAAATTAATTTCTCGCATCATATATTCTTGACAAAATAGAGGCTGGTGTCACTCTAGTGATCACAATTGGGTCTTATCACTAGAACTTTCCATATAAGCACAAAAACATGTATTGGAAACTAGGCAATTTGAAACAATTGAAATTTTTTGCAACATAAAAAATTGGGATGATTTTTGATATCTCTCAATAAGTGGCCACCCTATATAAAGTTGATAGTTGGTCGTAAGAACTTCGTCTCACAACTCATCAATTCTTCACCTTTGTTTTTTGTGTTCCAATATTTTTTGCTGAACAAAGAATATAAATTGATGCAATCTATTATCAAAATAATACTGCTACTTCAAGAATTCACAATGGGTGAATCTCGAAGTTCTTATACTGAAGTATCATATCCTGTCAGAAACGAAGTAGCCAAGATTGCAATTTCAGGTCATTTATAAATAAATAACCGACAATATATCAGACAGGTAGTTAGAGCTTTCGGTTTTGTGAAGAGTTTAAAAATTACCAACAACCCAAACCTACTAACCAATAGGTGCGAGTGTTGAATTGTTAAGTGAATCCCCATGAATTGTTCGAGTCAAAATTCTTGGTAACCCTATTGCCGAATTATTTTCATTGAAGGTCATCTCAGCGGAGACACATACTCAAATATATTACGAGAATGGGTAGATCTTCTGATAAAAATTTACCAGGAAACTAAATAACATTTTAGAAGTGTGTTACACCCTCACATATCTATATTCACGTGAGACAGTTTCTTGATGTCCGTTTTCCAAAGCGTTAATTGGGTCGGCTTTTGCAAAAAATAATTTATTTCCACGAAATTCGGCACCCACCCGGGGTTTTTTGAAGTATTGAATTTCATGCAACATCTAGAGGGCGCTGCGTACGCTGTCATTTTTTATTTCAAATTGCCTTAACTTTTTTGACAGTGAACTTTTGGTAATTTTCATGAAAAAACCTGGTTTCCACACCTCTTCTAAGTAAAAAAGGTATACTTCCTGGAGGTGATCGTTCTCGAGATATTTGCAATTTTCTATATCGATGAATACTACTTAGCTCCTAGGGCGCTTAGTGAAGTATTTTCAAAAAACGAACAAAAATATTGAAATTCAACACCCTGTATCTCCGAAACAAAGCATTTCCACAAGTTTGTACATACTTTTTTCTTGAAATTGTTTCAGAAATACGTCACTTGAATATTTAACGTACTTAAGTTACACCCTGTATATAGGCATGTAGGCTTTCACAGCTGACATTAATGTTTTGGTTAATTTCCGAGTTTGGCCGTGGTCTGACAGTTGATACGTCATCAAGAGTACTTCGATCACGCCACTGAAGATGACTGCTGCAGTTGCAGTCGAAACGTATGGATATTATAACCAAAGAAGACCACGGCCAAACCAGGAAATCAACCAAAACATCTCACACACACTTTGTTTTATTCAAATCTGAATATAGGAAACGCTTAATGAAATACCCTATATTTGGTATCAAGTATGTGATCACTGTAGTGTGTGGTCTCGGTACTGTAGAGGTTAGCACATCCGCCTTTCAAGCGGAAGACCGGGGTTCGATTCCCCGCCGGGCCACCGTGCTGGGTAATCGCACGTTAAAAGGTAAGGCCTCGTTCGTCAGGTGGTTAACGGAACGAACAATTTTAGAACAACAACAATTGCAAATACCTAGATGATAAAAGTAACGGAAACAAATTTTCAGTTTGTACACGCATACATATAGTACGTATGCGTGTACAGAAATTTTCATCACCCCCAAGAAGTTGTTGGAGTTTTTCAAAAGCAAAAGTTTTCGGAAAATCCACTCCAGAGTGAATTGGTTAGTACGCTTGCAAAACTGTAATAAACTTGAAGATAAATATTTCGACATGCGATAAAATGATTTGTTTTTAAGTTTTTTTTACTTTCTGTAAGAACTCAGAAGGTAAACCTTTTATGAACTTTCTGATTTCTAAATAATAATTGAATCTGGTCGAAATTTCACGAGTGACTATAAAACCATTTTAAATGATCAACATTGAACATACTCCCTACTTGAGCATCAAACTATCACGAGTCCTGGATTAGAGTAAGACGGTCAAAATTCTCGACACACGTCATTTCACTGGAATGAAATTTCCGATAATCCCTACCTCTGTCCCGCATCGTCAACGGTCTTCGCCAGAGTGGAGAACTTGGAGATCTCCATGTTCCTCATAAAAGAGGGATTAATGCTAGGAGACTTGCTGCTGTAATCGTCGGCTGAATGGAGTCGGGATTCTAGGGAAAGGGAGTCCCCGAAGTCCTCTCCGTGATTGTGGCTTACTGACGTGCTTATGATAAGACTCTCGTCCAATCTACAATGAGAAATTTCAATTAATAGACGTGTCGGACAAGTATTATTATCGGAAGTTGGGAATGGAAGTTACTCCGAACTACTAGAGGGTAATTGCGTTGATTCTATCATTTCATGATCTGCACAGAAGCGTATTCGGAAATGGCTATAGCCGCACGTGAAACCGATTGCTGGCTTGGCGACGGGTCGCCACGATATCTGATAGATTTTCTTCCCACTGATTCGGCGTTATGCTATCTCACTCGCTGGGCTACCTGTTTACTACAGTATACATAACCCTGTGTTTTACTAAATGATTAATTGTTGTAAAAATGTAAGTCACTGTTAATGGAAAATGAATATTAGTTGTTGAAAAGGTACGTTGAAAGTTTCTACAAATAAATTGACGCTACCGTAAGGATCCGTTTTGATTTGAAGATCTGTCTGCATGGGCGAATAGTAATGTTTAAAATAAGCCTGATGATCCGTTTTTGAGCAATAAATATTCTTGTGAGGTCTGATGCATGACCCCATTATTGATTTCGAAAGTTAGATTAGAAGATATTCTATGATTAGTGCGAAACTCAATTATTACTGTTTTTCTATGATCGAGTCAGTTTTTTTTTGTAGTACTTGGAGATCAGGGTCCGATACCACAGAGGAGGTGTCATCAGCATAGGGGAACCTGTTGTACTTAGGACGGTTTTTTAGTTTTTTATTTTAATTTAAATTTAACATGTTGTACACAAACGATTTTGCCATATTTTAGGAAGTCAATTATTCGAGTATCCTCCAACAAAAAATCGGAAATGTCATTTACATATTTACATGTATTTGAGACGTTTAAAAAATGGTAAAGATGGTCAAAGTACAACACACCCTATGTACCTTGGTCACTACCAGGGTGTACCTAGGACAGATCAAGAAATTGGGGGTGAAACATGAAAGTAAGGAAACTATTGAATTTTTAATACTACAATCGTTTCATTCAGACTAGATATTTCTAGATTTAGTTATATTAGGTACCATACCTTACGAATTTTAGAAAATAAAATATTGAAACAATCAACTTTATTAATTATAATCAAGTACTTCCTTCTTAACTTTTTAATCAGTCACTAGGACTAGCTTTTATAAGAATATTAGCAATATCTAGGTATATTATTGAGTCTGCAGCGTTTAGCAGAAATCCCAGTACTTCTTTTTCTCAGGAACATAAAAAATTTCTCTGTTTTAATTTTTTCTATATTGTCATTGGTTGGGTGCAGATTTAAATCCTCTTTTTCTGGCTATGTCCAGTTCTCAAGTGACTTTTGCATGGATTTCAACAATACACCATCTTCAGACATTGACTCTATCTTCCCAACGAAGTAGGAACCTTCGTATTTAAATATAACATAGTCTCCAATATTGTAATCAACTTTATTCACACTTTCGGATTGTAAGTTTTCAGTTTCACTGTCATTATTAGAGACATCTTCAGATGTCTCCCTCAGCGAATAATTGACAGAATCTTCACTGGTTTCTGATGAAGTTCTTCTTTGAATCCTATATCTAATTTTAGACATGTTTTTAGTCACTAATTTTTTACTTGTATTTGCAAACAGATTTATGAACTTTCATTTAGTTGCGACACGTTTTATAGCCTTCATATTTTCAATTTCTTGCTTTTCAGGTGTATCCTTTTTGTCTTCCCTTTCATATTTCTTTACGAGGATCGGCTTTTGAGTGAGGACGAATCATAACCGGCGATATCAACGTTGGTGATTTCGGGTTTAAACTTTCCTGACCTGAAGTGGTCGACTGATCAAAAATCTCCTCATCAATTCTGGTAGGTGATATTTTGACTGGTGGACGATCAGAAAAGGAATCGGGCACAAAATCAGCATCTGCGAAGATGTTTTCATTTAAAGAATTAAAACCAGTCGAACTAAAACCTTTAGAAATATTGTTTGGTGTGAAGGCAAAAGGAAAAGCTTTTCCACCAAGCCAGCGATATCATAAATAGTTAATGGTTTTTCCACATAAACTGGAGTCATAAGTAATTCGTTCGCAGCTGTTTTAAAATAGGTCTGAAAAGGCCCAGTGGTTGCATGTGGTTGCTAGTTTGTGAATGGAGAGTCATAAGCGTTACACCATTATCTTTTGCCATTTGTATTGCTGGTACTGAATTGTGACTTTTATGATTGTCTAATAACATAATGTTAGGACGTTCCTTGGTAGGCTTTGTATATTTGATAAAATGTTGAAGAAATTTCGCAAAAATAGATTCGTTTGACCAACCAGATGGAATAGCACCCCCAATACTGCCTATATAAAGACTCTACCGTTTTTTATGTTATGAGGCAAATCATTGATATATGTTAGGAAAATCAAGGGATCTAGGACACTACCCTGTGGTGTTCCAAGATCTAAATCATATTCCTTCGATTTGGTTTCACCGATTCTCACGATTATTTTCCTGTCATTCAGAAAGGATGTTATCCAGTCATTCACTGGGCCACGCAGACCTAGGTTGTT
>WOGR01001926.1:0-18577 GCA_015342045.1 Leptinotarsa lineolata | reverse complement strand
TATTCTTTTAAATTTCAATTATATTGTTTATTTCAGGGATTTCAAATCATTTTATAAATTTTAGACAATGGAAGTCCGAACTGCTGAAATACAGTCTTTTAATACCTGACCTTATACACTTTCAACTAATTCCATTCATTGGAATATGTATTTAAGATACAGATCATTATTTTATGCTCTTTATTGATACTGAATATGCCTAGCTTGGTAGGAATTTGATGAAGAAACTGTTTTATTTTTAAATGTGTTGTGGTTTATAGATTATGGTTAGGCCGAATACTGAAATATTTGAAAGAAACTGAAGTCACAGTCGCTATAATTTCTCTAGCACTCATTCTTAGCTGTTATTAAATACCATCAGTATTTAGTCAGTTAGTATATACCCGATATACGTTAAGATGTCATGTATATATAAAATTATATAAAATTTTTAAATCAGAGTTTTGTTTGCAATTTATATAATAAATTGGTGATGATGCTTGCAAAAAAATATAAATTTGTTAAAATATTCTTCCTGCTTCAGGAAATATACTTATAAAAAACGAAATTTCCATTCTATATAATTTACAATTGTTTGATATATAGCTGTTCTTAGATCGTTATGTCAAACCCTGTAAAGAGGTGATTTTGGCAAATGACATTTATGTTACATAGTAGAAAAATCTGCAGCACTCAAGTTCAGTGAGATCAACATACTGCACGACTATACAATGAATACCCACCAAAGTTCAACAACACACGAAAGTTTGTAGATCACAGGTGGTTTCTGGTTTACTATTAGCTACGTAACGCTTATAATCGAACGTGTCTCTTTGTTTCCATTTGTATCAGTGGAATCATTTCTAACACACTGTCCTGTTAACTGATTCACACTTAACGGATTGTTTATATCATGAGGATTAGTCCCAACAGGGTTTCGCGAAGGCTGGTGATGATGAGACGGAGGAGGAAGTTTGATGTCGAAAGCTTCATGAGGCGTTAATGGGCTCTGAAGCATGTAGGGGCTGGAAACACTGACTGAAGGACTTGCAACACTGGTTGAAGGACTTGGTAAGATCATACCTCCAGGACTTGTAAGACTACTCAAAACTGAGAGTCCTCCTGGACTGGACATGGATTGGTTCAGACTTTCGTTATCATCTTCAGGGGGTGTATTAGCATCCCCCATACTTCCACAACTACCTAGATTGTCATCGGATTGGTTACCATCATTTCCATCTCCTGCCTCCATATATCGTATGCACTTTTTCTTTCTCCTGAAAAGTATATGGCTAGATTAGAAATTTAACGAGAAAATTTAAAAAGAGCATGCTCAAATAAAACTCTTCAACATGCAGATCTGTTATGGAGGTGAGTAATGGGAGGAATCCCAAAAATGTATGCATGCGAAAAACACAACAAAAAAATACAAAAACTCAAATTGAATATCAATGTTTCTATCGATCATAAAAACGTTCCAAATTTTAAAATTGTCAATTCAAAATTTCGTGATTTTAAATTGAAGGGGTTGTATTTTTTAGGAGTGATTAATTTTTGGGAAAGAAAGTTTTTGGCTTTCTACTACTCCATTTTGATACAAAAAAAATATTCTTTATCACTTCATATTTTCAATACTCTGTGAATTTACCGTCATTGTGAATTGTTATTTTGTTGAAGAATTAAGTGAAAAATAGTTTTTCAATTCTGATGATGCATAGACGAATTTACTATTATCACGAATTATTTTTTGCTAAAAAATTTCATGAAAAATAGTTTTTCATTTTCGATATTACAAGATATGGACCATAAAAAAGTAATGAAGTAATATTTGGACTTTTCTCAATAATATTTAAACTTAGATCACTTTTGCAGAAGGATTTCGATTTCCTTCCCAAGAAAGTTTCGTGACAAGATTACATTGACAAATAGTATAGAGAATAGTATACTAATAGAGAAAGCAAAATCCGGGCTGGTAGGCTATAGTCGAATGAAACCTGGAGTACCAAACATTTCGTCTGCTACTGCATCAGACATCATCAGTGGTATGTGCGTTGACAGCAATGACTTACTGACTGAATTGTTGCTGATATTTGGAAATACAACCTTTGTCCTCACAGTCAACACACATACCACTGATGATGTCTGATATAGTAGTAGACGAAACGTTCGTTATTACAGGTATGATACTACAAGTTGATGTTACAAGTTTCATTCGACCACGGCCCACCAGTCCGATTTTTTCTCTATTCGTTATTTCGGCCTTGAAAGACTATGTTCTTAAATTGACTATACTGCTATGAAACTTTCAATTAGCCTTTTATTATCAATACGAATTATCCACTCGAATTCTGAAAAATTCAAACCAAGTTTGAATAATTGTTGTCCAGAAAAAATATTTTTTGGTATACCCCATTATTCCCTTAAAAAAAATTATGATTTATATGATGTGATATTTCGTTTATTTTAGTTTTAGCTTGGAGAGGCAATAAAGTGTGAAAAATCATACAAAGTTGCTAAGTTTGATGAGGACCAATTTTCAATTAGGACAACTTCTGAGGTATATGATGGAACTGGCCGATGCATGATGAAAATCCCTGATAACATATTTGAGTAAACTTCATTACAGTATCACCTGAGAGTATACTAAAAGTGTTCTGCCATAAAATAGCTTCTTCATACACAAGTATCATTACCATTTCCAAATAGGTATATAGTGAAATAACGTTAACGGTTTTATAAACTGTTATGAAAATATTTCAACAATGTGTTGCATACTTTATCTTCTGAGATATATGGAAACTACCATCTATGGAAACAGTTGACTAAACTAAGAAAATAATATCCATTTTGAAACTAACAATACAGGCGAAGTTATTTTGAATTTCCCCTCAAATCAAAAATCTACAAAGTAGATTTTCTTATAGATCGCATATAATGATATCCATGTGTAATTTGTTTTCATCTTCAAAATTTCATTCAATTCTTCCATAAAACACTGGCATGAATTCAATATCAAGTGGCATAAATCTCATCTGTCTAGATGAGACCTATGCGAAAATCTTCTCATGTGAGGATACTTTCAAAATGGGTATTCTTTTTTTAGTTGTTATTCAGTTGGATGTACCAGTGCGCCACCTGTAGACAAAGTCCGGAAGCAACTTCACAAACACATACTTCGGAGTGGAAGTCAGAATGATAAATATATTCTATCACTTTGTAGGTACGTCTGGCAGATACCAGACGGAAAAACAACAAGTAACCCAGGTAATGTCGCGCAGAAAGCTGAAGTTATTCCATCAGGAAGACGTTGCACATGTGTCTAATGGTTTGGCTTCAGCTTTCTACACGGCATTAGCTGGGTAAGTTGTTCTTTTTCCGTCTGGTATCTGTCACATGTAAATACAAAGTCGTAGGTTCACTTGAGAGTCAAGAGTGAAGTGCTATCACCTGAGCTTGAGTATTTCTACTTCAGTATCGTAGAAGTGTCTGTAAGGAGTTATTATTATTGCACCAGGCACTCCCAGTGGAATATCTAGTGTTTCCAAATTAATGACTTCGAGATGATAGAATTGATACAGTTGATGTGTTTATTAACATGGTGCTAACAGTAATTCCAAGATATTTGATTAATATTCCATTAACTTTTCTTGTTTTTTTACCCCTTAACCCTCTAACTGAGCACTGTTCAACTTGAGGAAAATTTTCTTCAAAAGTGTCCTCAGAAGGTTAATTGACTGAAAGTCATTATCAGAATACATAAAAAACAAGTTAAAAATAAAATATCATGAAACTTTTTTGTATGTATCAATCTAACTTATATTGTAACAAATAAAGCTGCCGCTTCTGATTATTATTAGAAAGTATTTCCTATGTTTTCAAGTTGTTCTTCAATTCAGTTTTTAGAAGTTACATTTGAAAAATTAAACTCTTTTGAAAATATTTTATGAAAAAAAAAGTCATACCGAATCAACCTACAAAAACAAGGTCCTAAATATTTGCAATGATGTTGAAAAAATCCGAATTACCTTGTGGCTGGAAAAACTTTTCGATCCTTGAATAGACATACATACCTACAGATATTATTATCTGGTTTCACATAACATGCATCAGTATATTTGTTTGTGATATTTATGAAATGACTCAGATTTATCTATGTCCCCATCAAAAACTATTTCAATATTGATTTGATACAGAGTTATTCAACAGTTACAAATTTTGCGAGTTTACAACGGGAAAGTTGTAACAAAAAGGATATCAGGAACTTATTTCAATTCGACAATTATGCAATACCTGTATTTAGAATCAAACTAAAATTTGCAAATATAATGGACCAGGGCTGAAGGTCACATTTTAATGAAGAAGGAGTATTTAATTCAGATGTAGCAAAAAGCATGCACTACATCAAAAATTATACAATAATTCTTCAACCTTCTTTTTAAACCAAAAAACCTGATAAAATCTCAAGTTTCAATTTTGGAAAATTTGGAGTTATTGCAAAAAAAATTTTCAGATATAATTTCATTCCAATACTGCTTTAGATTGCCTTTGAAAAGATACAAAGATGTATTACAGAAAAAGTGCCAACTTTTTGCTGCTTCTGGTTTTGTTGGGCAGGGAAACAGGTTTCACATTTACAGAAAATAAAAGTCAACTTATACGGATACTGCAAATAGAAACAAAAAGTAACATCTATCTAACACTGAAACACCAACACTGCTGTTGACTAACCAACGCTTTGCTATAGATTGACGTAAGTGGGTTCCTGAGGAGACTGGGTAGTTGTAGCACCTCCAGTGGTGTGCAAGAGACTTCCGTGGACTGTTGAAGTTCCGCCATGTGAACTGTTCTCGGGACTAAACAATCGTTAAATGTACAAGGGGGCATTAAAACAAGAACATTTCCACAAATGCAAAACACTCTAATGAGTGTACAGTCAGTCACAAACAAGCAACAAAGACATCACAGACAAAATAAACATTATAAATGTACATAAAAAATGAAAATTTGTAGAATGAAACTTTTCATCAGAAAATGTGTCTATTGTATATAGGAATTTTGGTTCGTTCTGAGCCCCTTGCACTCATAACAATTGTTGTACTCAGCAGCAGTGTATAGTGCATGAATTAAAGCCAAATTTGTCCTTTTCTTTGTGGGAAGACACATTTTCTGATCTCTAGAAGTAAAGTATTGCAGTGTCTCCCGGAATATATTTACAAAACAAAAAATAATAATAAAAAAAAGAACAACAGTCTTTCCACATAGATTAGGAAATATCACTAAATAAGAAACATATGGGTTTTATCAAAATCATTAATAGACTAAATAGAAATATTATTCCAACTGTTGTGTTGGTTACTACTCGCTTTTAGAGTTGTCTTTTCGTGAAAAACCCATACGTATAAGTGAAATGTAACCAAGATGCATGATATTAACAACTACCATGAAATAATCAAACACTTTGGTCACATGTAGTAAAATAATATCCACAAAAATAAAGAACAATAGGCGTGCAAATATCAATAAATTACAACATAACTGAGAAAAAAACCCACCTGCATGGTTTGCACCACTGGCTTTGCTGGTCCAATCCATACCTTGCTCGACATTTCTTCATGCTATTACCTGTTCATGGACAATCAAGTTAATAAATGTAAATCAAGATAAAATTGCCAATTTCTACCAGATACATGCTTCAAAGACTGATCGAAATGATAACAATCATCTAAAATTCAAAAAAAAACCAATTCGAACCCAAAACTAGATTGTTGAAATTTAAATCAGTCTTCCCAATACCATTACTCTAATTCAATAAATCTAAAACCAAGAAAAAAATTGAATTTATTTCACTGCATATCATGAAAGAACTGGTCACTAAACACATGATATGAGAATAAATAGATGTTAAGTTAGTACCACATGAGATTTATGTTTTTTTCTCATCAATTCATTAAAAGTTACTGATTTGAGGATGTATTCCATTTTTCAGTAGATGGTGGAAAAAGCAACAACCTAAGGCTTCATTTGTACGACTGATTCCAAAACTGTTCAGCACAGATCTCAGAAATTGAAAGAAGATATAAATTTCTGTGAACGAACGGTAAAAGCACCGTTACTAAAGGACTATAAAACTATAATAATTTAATTATTAATAGTGATTATAGCTCAACACAACATTTATCCCATCTAGTTGTGGAATTCTTATTTCAGTACTATTACGCATTCTCAGATAATTCAAATTAAGCAAGTGAAAATATTTGACTGGAAAAGAACCTATTTCATAAGTAGTTGTTTGCTTGAACCTGACTAGAATATTCTAAATTTGCTTCATTTCATTCAGTTACATTGTGGTAAAATGTGGCCAGTGCTTCCATGAGCTATTAACCAAATTAGTGTTAGGTAAATCCAGTTAAGAGTAATTTAACTTTGGCAACGACTACAGTACCTACTAATTGGAAGAAGCTATTAATAAATGACATACACTGAAAAATGAATATGCATTTCTCTAAATGAAAAAATGAGCTATGGAAAGGGGCCATGCTCGGGTTTGTCGGGGGGAAAGAGTCTACTGAGGGATCATGCAGGCTACTGACAAACGTGCATACGACGAGTCCAACCAACAAGGGGTCTGCTCGACCCTCGGCAGAATAGGTCCCGGCCGGCCAACCGTATACCCCAAAACATGCAATATATAGATAATAATAGAATAGGTATGGCTCGCAAATTACTCAGTACCTAATTCCGTTCATCAACTTGTCACAATTGAGGATTTGTTGGTTGATTATTGACTAATTTGTGCAATTTTCAAATCAAAATACTAATAATATTGAATGTGAACAACATGATAGTTTTGTGTAAGTTCCATTCAGCAATTATGACAGCACACCAAGAGTTTCACAAAAACCTTATATTTGATTTGATCAATATGGGGAAGTATATATAAAAAATAAAAGGTAAGAAGTATTTAAAAGACAAAAGGAGTAAACTAGTTTCTTTCAAGACTTTACGATTGAAAGGTACAGTACATTTACAGCAGCATCAGTTTTAAAACAATCAATTATGATATTTATTAACATATATTAAGATCTGATCTGATCTGATCGATTTCACTGATAGAATAGGAACTTTACCTTTCTCTAGATGTGATGAATCTTGGTTCATCAACTGACCTCTTAATGATGAATTCTACAAATTGCACTTACTATAACACCTAATGTAAATATCAATTGCAAATCATCGTTATATCTGAAATAAAATTTCAGACACGAACCATTTAATGGACCAAACATTTATTTCAACCATTTATATAAAAATTTACACAATATAACATGGTATTTCACTTTATATGAATAATTATTATTAGCCAAGTTGATGAGCGGTTATATCGAAATAAAAACAATAAAAACTAGTAAGTTGCGAGGGTGGCTACCTCCATCGGCGGGGTCTTGTTTGCGCTTCCTCTTCTTGCCGCGAGTGGCGTTGGCGCGTGATGACCAATCGGGATAGAGCTGCATATGCAGCTGTCGTTCGCGACGGGCCAGCTCATAGTATTTGGCCTGCTCCTCCCTACCCAGCGCGTGCCACTAAACAGAACAGAGTCAGCATTTTTTCGTACCGGCAGGGCACCAAGAAGCGCGCAAGAATCGCCATGCCGGCCACCCCAGACTTTTTGGCCGCCACCAATCTATTTTGGCCGCCACCGACCCATTCTGCTCGAACTCGCGAGTATGCACGTCGTTCAGAGCACCGTTTCAAAGTTGGGGTGTTCTGTATAACCAACATCCGTTCAAAAACTCAAGTTTATATATATACATATATTCACTCCTTTCGAACAGAGTTATACATATAAAGATAAAGATTATAGTTGTTATTCATGACTATTGGCGTTTGAACGGATATTGGATCAAAGAAACTGGTGGTAACGATGAAGAGAAAAAGAGTACGATAACCCTCTTCTTCCAATACATTATGTCGTCTGCCAGTTCCAATTAGTAGTAGAGTCGAGTGCAGTTTGTTAGTCTTTCACGCAAAACTATCATGTGCACAGAAATCACTCAACAAATTGTCGTTATGCATCGTTTGGAATATGGCAACTATTCAAGTGGAATCACAATGATAATTCAATACTTAAATCAACAATTTCTTGAATAATATTCTCAGATTTTTGTAATGATCACATAAATCAAAAAATAATCATTACAGACATCATGTTGGTTTTTCAGTGCACATAACGGAGAAATAAATTTGGATTGGCACTCTATTAAATGTGGGTGCGCGAATATAACTACCTCCCGACTCGATAGGTGTTCGTTCTTTTTTTCGCTTCTTCTTCTTGGTGCCATAACCGTAATTGTCCCGTGCGCTCCAGCCCGGGTACAGCTGCATGTGCAATTGGCGTTCCTGACGCGCCTTTTCGTAATACTTGGCCTGTTCTTCTCGACTCAACGAGTGCCACTATGCACATATATAATTGTACTCTAACGTAATTATGTCACTCATACATAACATCCATTTTGTATTCAAAATGACTTCGGATCGAAACTTATCATCAAAACAAAAATGAAAGTATCTTAAATGAAAAGTGAGACATATCGGAAATCAGTAATCAATATCTGAATTTTATGCATTTGATTCTGTAAAAGGTGTATAGATAAGAGAATAATATTTGATTTGTTTCAATCCGGAGTGGATAAAGGCTTTTCATATCGTAATCATTTGAAAATAAATTGAGGACAATTTTAGACATTTAGCACTGTAACAAATAACCTTTAAAATTCTTACTTTTACTGTGAGAAAGATGCATTGGAAGTGTTTTTGGTTTAACAACATCAATGAAGGCAGAAGAAAATAATAAACTGCAATGTTGTCTAAAAAGATTTTCTTATTTTCAAGATTTTCAGTTTCTACTTTTAGTACCCCTGCTATATCAGCTGGCTCCTCTTCAAATGTGTGAATTTTATGAGGTACGTTTATTGCTGATATACGGATCAAAATCTCGTAGACAGTTACAGCTACTGAATGAAAAACATTGTACTTTATCTAAAGATTCACATTTAGTGAATCATCAAGAATCAACATTCATGGTTTATTATATTTGGGTTTAGAATTATATTAACCATCTTCTGATTCCTTTAATTTTTCCAAAGTCATTCAACACAATTATGCTTTGTAACAGGTCCCAAATATAGCCAGTAACTTTCAGTCTTTAATGGTGCCTCAATCGAAAATAATACCAAAAATAATCTACAATACTATGTTCAAAATTAATTCGTTTTTCTCAAAGAACATTTCAAGATAAAATTAGCCTTGATTTTAAGAAATTGTTACATTCTGAGATGCAATGATATCAATGAATTTTATAAATAAACAATATTTTGGATGGATTTGTCATTTCTTGGTGAATTGTATTTTGTCTACCTCACATAATCTATTGCTCTCGTTTCCAATGAGTTTCTATCTCCAGATAGAGATAGATAATACTCACTGAAAACGAATGCATTATTGAAGTATAAATTTGGTGGCAATTTTTTCTATCAAAGGTAATATAATTTGGGTCTTTTTGGCTTTCTACTACTCCATCTTGATACAAAAAATATAACCCCTTCAATTTAAATAATTTGGGTCATTCCATCTAAAACATATTTTTCTTTTGAGTAAGAACTCAAAGTATATCTTCTCAGTGATTTTCCGCTTACTACAAACTCCTTTCATTAATTTATTGACCTTGGTTTTTTTCCTTAACTTTGTTTTCAGAATGAATATACTCAGATGATAAATTGAGAAAATAGTTCAGTCAAAATTTTCAATTATTCGTTTATATGGTTTGCATAAATTAGAATCACACTATTATTTTTTGGTCCATGAGGCTAGATTACATGAAAGTATTATTGGTAATTACTAGTTTGTAAGTAATTATATATGGGGTAAACTCGTCAAATGTTCACTAACAATTTAAATACATCAGATCATATGTACTGCTGATATTATATCATGCAGCAATTAATATGAACTGAAAAAAACAAATATGTACCTACGTGTTTTATTATTTTCTTTATACATGTATGAAAACTTGCATAAGAATACACCTAAAATTATTCATTGCAATAAACGATATTGACTTGGAACAATATTTTTATAAAGCAAATATGAAGTGAAATTTGTATCGCATATAAGAGATTGCAGTATACAGGAAACTAAGCCAAATATAACTCACAATATTTTAATTGTATTAAATACTTTTAAAGATGTTGATGTTTCCTTGAAACGAGTTCATATCTTTTCGCTTCAGCTTAATCAGAGTCTATCTTCAGTACTATATCCCGCGGCTGTCACCTTCTGATTTTTTTATAAATGAGTGCAACCCTTACTACGCCATTTATTTAGAATACTACAATACTTTTTCAGTTGTGGAACAGAAGTTTCATCAGCCACGATATATTACCTATAATCTTTCTGTCCTAACTTGACCTGCCCCTTTTTCTAATTTATTTTCGAAATAATTTTTTCAATTAATCAGTTGTATCAATCATTGCTGTTATAAGTTCTTTCCTGAGCTGAGAGATGATGACAAACCATGTTATTGATGACTGGCATTTTCAAATGATTACAGCTGTGAAAAACCTTATAGATTTTTTAAATTGGGATAAAAGGAAATTGGTGGGGAATCTCATCCTGTCAACATTCACACAAAACTACTCGTATATTTATTGAAAAATATATATGTTCCTTACCCGTCGACCTAGAATCTGATTGATGGCAGCGCTTTCTTTTAATGTACATTCAGCAACAACTTTTGCCCTCATTTCCTTCATGTACAACATAAATGCGTTGAGGGGCTTCTTAATATGAGGTTTCTTCTTTTCGTTACTGTCCTGGTTATTCTTAGCGTCTAAGTTATTCTTATGGTCCATTTGAGACCTGAAATAAAAAATGTATTAAAAACAGCAATTATCAACGCAAATTATGTTGGAATTTTGAAAAAAAAAACATTTTTTGTAGAGGAAATCAGAGTTCTTTTTCAGATTGTGAAAGGTGAAAATTCACAAATTTCAAGATGATCCTTGATGTTTTTAGGTTTCTAATTAGGTCATTGTTATATATTTTCTACATTATTGAAACTTTTTCATAAATTAATTATTGTCTCTTGCCAATGAACTGAATTTTAGGTCTACAAATGCATATTAATTGAATTGACAAGTCTATTCCAAATTTAGTGACGATCAATTTTTACTGCAATTGCAGTTGGTAGTAGTGTTTTTTCATTTGTAAGTAAACTTTCACGGTAGATGTCTCTCAGCACAGTTGTACTATGTTGGCAACATTTCTTATTCTTGACAAACACAAAATTCTTGATTCTGTGCCACAGTTCATATGTCAGCTTTTCAAAGATACCTATCATATGTACTTTCCACCTGTTGGTTATTTTTAAATATTCTTAAATGATTTTGAACCGAATTACTTCATGAAGATTTTGTGTCTAGTATTTTACTTCGAGTTTTATCTCAAGGCTACCTACACCTTCATTGGCGTTGTTATGTTTTTTTACATAACCTCAACAACACTAGTGATCAGCCACCCTCATTAACAGTAAGAGTCGCCCTTGTTTATTTTTGAATCTTTTTACTAGTATTTTGCATTGATTTTATTGTAGCTTTCCTGAAAATTAAATAAACATTATCAGCATATTGTAGCAACTTTTTTT
Organism: Leptinotarsa lineolata; assembly: GCA_015342045.1. Lineage (NCBI taxonomy): Eukaryota > Metazoa > Arthropoda > Insecta > Coleoptera > Chrysomelidae > Leptinotarsa > Leptinotarsa lineolata. The sequence goes on along the minus strand of WOGR01001926.1, from coordinate 6,900 downwards.
AAGTATAAGAGTACCTAAACTTCCAGTCTGCTATACAGGCTATTTCTTCCATCATATGGTAACATTACTTACTGGTAACCGTAACAGATATGAAGACGATTGAATGAAAAAAATTTAACTATCATACCAAATTCAGAACAATCGTATTTGAAAAATCAATATTTTCGTTACTTCCACGATTGAGAATTATAAAAATCTTCAGTATGAAAATTGATTCAGGATAAATCAGCCTTGGAACAAAATTTCCAAAAAGTAAACAAACGAATTTTCGTTGTGCAGGGGAATCTTCTTATCGAAATTGTTAGGTAATATTTTGGTTGGTTTCCGGGTTTTGCCGTGGCCTTCGTTGGTTATAATCTCCAAAGGTTTCGACTGCAACTGCGGCAGTCATCTTTAGTGGCGCGGTCAAAGTACTTTTCTTGGCGTATCAACTGATATGTCAAGGAGAGTACTTCATCATCAATAATTACTTTTTCAGTCATTGGAGGTCAACCAAGAATAAACCTGATGCGCCTACCGAATTTTTAAAGCCAGTTAACGGAGGTTCATGATTCCTTGGTACTTCTGGCACTTTGTGATCAAGGAACTAAGACTGAGATGATACTTGAATTGAATCGAATTTAAAAGGTACTGTATTTTTATCATTACCAGGGAAATAAAATGTTTGATTGGTGTAGAATATAACATCGGTCAAATGCCCGTCGTGGATTCTCTGGGTGGAGTGCATCCGAAACGTCCAGGTTTCCGTAACTGGCGCATAAATCAGGCTGAATCTCGGTGGACACTTCACATCACCTCCACATGAGATGACCATGCCCTCAAATCGCTCTTGCAGAATAGCCAATGTGACATGAGATGTGTGGCACGTAGCGCCGTCCTGTTGAAACCACATGTCGTTGGTGTCCAGATAATCTAATTCAGGCCAAAATAAGTTGGTAATTATCAACCTAAAGTTCTCGCCATTGAGAATGATAACCTGGCCAACGTCGTTCCTAAAGAAATATGGACAGATAGCGCTGCCAGCCCAAAATCCACACCAAACAGTGACTTTTTCGGGATGTGTTGGACGCCCTTGGATCTCATGTGGATTGGTATCGTCCCAAATTCGACAATTTTTTTTGTTCACGTATCCATTCATCCAGAAATGGGCCTCATCGCTGAATATGATTTTTTTATGAAAATTGGGGTCAGTTGTTAACTGCTCCAGAGCCTATTCAGAGAACACACAGTTCCTGGGTCAGTTGAAATTGGTAAGGGTGTAGGCCCAAGCCACGACGAAAAATTCACCAAGTTGTGGTTTGCAAAAGGCTGAGTTCTTGTGAGCAACACGAAATCGACTGCCTCGGATTCTCCTGCATACTCTCACAGACAGAGGCGATGTTTTCGGAAAATCTTGCGTTTTGTCGACGTACGGCTGATGGTCGATAATTAACTGAACCAGTGGACTCAAATTTATCCACCACATTGCGAATAGTCCTCTCGGTAGGACGATTATTGTGACCGTAAAATGGGCGAAACGCGCGATACGTTGCCCGAACAGAACACACATTTTGATAAAAATTTTTATTGTTTGCAAGTGTTGTTGAATGCTATATCCGTTCATTGTAATTTGGCAAAACAGACTGAATACATGACAACTAATTTGACATTTGTAGCTTCAATAAGATAGTAGTTATCAATTGTCAAAATTCGAAATTCCCTGCTGGAAGACCCGTTACAATTTCGACACACAAACATAAAGCAGACGTTCAATAAAGATATTATGATTTGAATATGTATGAGATTATTTAATGCTTATATATATAACGTCATTTTGTTCCAAAACGGCAAATAATTTCAACATTATTATTTACTTCAAATCCAGATGAAAAGCGACATTCTTTATAGTATCCTCAATACATGTGACTTTCTGAGCATATTTCACGTTATTGTACTCGTAGTTCAATCACAGAAAACATTATAGGTATGCCAAAATATAAATGTGCATCTTTTGAACTGAATTCTTCCGTTCTCATTTTTCAAAATAGGTGTGCTGAAAATAACCAACCGCCGTAATTTTTTGTACAAAGTAAAGTTATGGGATGGCATGTGGCCATACCTTATGATAGTCTATGATAAAAGTAATTTAATATCACTTTGCTCTAAAATTTTCACAATAAAGTGTTGTTGAATACGCAAATAATGTAAATGTCGACATGTTTATCTCTTGAGTTTGTACGGTGTAGAAGCAAACTTGACTTAAAAAAAATTGAAAGAACACTAAAGAGTGACTTTTTTGAAAAATATATCTGAACATCAACAGACTATTAGGAAACTTCATCAATAACTTTTATATGGCAACTATTTTCTTAAACATCTAATACGTAATCCTAAAGCAGAATTAGATTTCATTAAATCTCATCCAACTAAAAATAGTTCAAGTTAGTCAGAGTTGTAAAAATAATTTGTAACCATCTTTTTGAAATCTCACTTCAATTTTAGATTTTGGCGCGAAAAAACTACTTTGAAAACAAAAAAGTAGGTGAGGTTTTTACCGATTAATTTGGCGTCCTTCCTCTTCGTTGGAGTGTTCCATCTCATTTTTGATCAATGCGTCAAATCCAGTCGGAAATTTACATGAACTGTAACACTTTTTATCCAACAAATTGTTCAAAATTTTGTTTGAACTAGGACTGCAATTCGATTTTGTTCGGAAAGTGGACGTGGTCAAATACGGATTATCCTTATTCATAATGGAAATAGAATTTAAATACCACATGGATAGTAACTTATTGTTCAAGTTGTTGAAGAAAAATTGGGAATTCTCCTCAGGAAGTTTACTATTAATTGAATCATTGAATGTATTTTTGTCGTAGGAACGGCGTGTTTCGTCGTTTTTGCACAAATATTTCCTCAGCTGTTCCGTGTGATTTGTATTTTTTGTGAGATCCAAACCTTGGTCGGTGTTTTTCTTCAGAGACAAATCTTCGGGTAGATCTTCATTTATGCTTGGATTGATTATATTGGTTTCGTTGAAATTCGTCCATTTGATGTTTTGATTATTATCTATGATGGAAAACGGTGCTACAATTGCTACTGGCATTTTTTTCAAAGTAAGATTCAGCGGCTCATCAGGAATTTCCATATTAAAAACTTGTTCAGATATCACATTGGTATCTGATGTACCCTTATTATGTTATTCATAACAATAGTAACAGTATCACAATGCTTATAACACACACTATACACTCCAATATTAGTCCAAACAATTCGGTTATAGGAATATGTAACTCACTTATCCATAGCTCAAATATCAGTATTGTTTTAATCGAATCAAAGGGCTCAATATTGTTTTTAAATGGCGCACATATTTTAGAAATCAATCTGAAGCAGACATCAAAGCGAATTCAAGACTGACGTGAGATCAACAAGTTTTTTTATGAAGCAGTATATCACAGAAAATCGATATGAATGGCTGTGGCCAGAGCTCTCCTTTGTTTGGGTTGGATGAGAAATGCGATTGCGGCACGTGGGCTTCCGAATAAACAGCACTGACGGAAAATTCACGAAAGATTTTCTACAAGATGAATGATTTATTGCTATTAAACTAATCTGTCGCGGATATGAAGACGTTAATATCAGGTGTCGAACGCGATATACATTTACAAACGCCGACTTGGAAATGTCCAATAGGCCCGATACTTTTGTTACTCGTTGAACCAAGATAGAAATAGGCATGCTCGTTAAATATCGCATCGTTACATTTTGATAGACTGATGCTCCGATTCATCTGTAACGTGACATATTTCCTTCGGCGTGGAACGTTTGGCACGGTAAAAAAATGTTAATATAGATTTAGAACGATAATTCTCTACTACTTGAAACAATTTTGAATTCGTGTAAAGGGGGCATCAAGTTCAGAAATGTTCTCTCTGCTACAGAAAAGAAAATGACGAAATATTGACGATTTGGATCGTTGAATTCATACTCGTAAATTCGTGCAATTGTTTAAGTTAGCCGAAAGACTGGCTATAGTCGAAAGTCGCCTACATGTTGCACATGCATTTTCTAAACGAATTAGAAGGAAATGAAGACTCTATTACTTTACTGATTTTGTTCAAAGTACTTCCAGTATTGTAATATATAGTTTTTCATTGAGCGCTTGATGATGGTTGGATTCGTGGTTCAGATACTGTCCCGTGTGAGTGGGTTTTCGGTATACAGATGTTTCCCACTTAGTGTCGGTCCTCTTCACCAAAACGTCTAAGAAAAGCAATTCGTTGTGGACTTCCTTCTCCATTGTAAAAGTGATGGAAGGTCTTACGCTGTTGATGTGCTTCAGGAAGGCGTCTAATTCGGTAGGTCCATGGTTCCATATTATTGTTTACATAAGAGACGTAAGATATTGTAAGACTTCCACATAGAATTTTGATGTTTATAAAATCCGAAGTCAGAGTCACGCCAATGCAATGGCACATATTTCTGCTTTCTGGAACTACATATGAATTATTTTCATCTAACTTCATTCCTAGCCATCGACTCTCAAATTTCGAGTCGTTTTTTTAGTTTCTTACTCGTGTAAGTGAATAACCCTGTAATGAGTTTTCCTCACTCTCGATCTATAATTCGGGAATCGCTATGACTGCGGGCTCATTATCGAACATTTCGAGTGGAGTGTGTTCAGTTATTAAAAGTCGTAAAATCATCGGGAGCAATTCGAATTTGACGGCTGTAATTGGGATCGGTGTTCAGTGGATCGTGCAAAGCCATATCCAGTTATAAACAAATGAAAGTTGGTGGCAAATCCGCATTCAGAGGATTTGCTTTAGCGAGAAAGTTTATTTTTCGTTATAGCGTATTCGTTGCAGATGAATGAAGTGTCCCGTTTTTGATTCAGTTTAACCGATTTAACAATATGATGGAAATAGTACGGTTAGTGAACGATATTTTTTGGAACAAGCTGTTTCTATTTCTCAGTTCAGTTGTATTGTAACAATTAATATTTTTATTTCTTAAGTCATTCATTTTTTGAACTCTTCATTATATAGTATATATCTCGAAACTAAGGCGCAATACTAAGTCGATAGAAAAATGCACACAAGTATTAACACTTAGTATCACACCGACGCCACTATGCACTGTGACATCACACAAATTTTTAATGCATGTTCTGTTTGATTCTATATCGTTTTTATCCCTTTCTAAATCTGTCGATTTCGAGAAAAAATTGGATATGCATTTTTTTAAAACCAGCCGTTCATTTCAAAAAAATTAACTGCTTCAAACAATTATATTTATATTTTTAGAGCAGAATGTCAAAGGGATTGCAAGAAATCAAATAATAAATTGAATATAGGCCGATAAAGTGCAAGAAAAATAGATGACTTCAACACAGAAAAAATATAAAGAAATATTTTCATTTCACACACTTTAAGCAGTTTCTGCAAACTGAATTGATAAATATGTATAGCTTCTTCAGGATCTGTCATGAAAATACAATGTTTTCTTGAGTGTATTTCACATATGTGAATGTGTATAACACATATGAGTTGAAAATTCTCGCGCCTATGCTCTGAACGGTTTGTTTTAAGTCATTCGCTGAATGCTACTATTACAGTCAATAGTTCTCATACTCCTCTCAGAAAATGCTAATGTGGTAGTTTTTTGAGAGTTCTACTTCTTAGTCAGCCAAACAAAAACATTTAATTAATTTCTGTGAATTCAAGACCAGGACCAGGCAGAAATGATGATGGTATATCCAGGACTCTATGTGACACTAACATAGATTCCTGGAGTTATCATCGTCTATGGTTCTTCAAAATATAGAAATTTTTGATGTTCCTCTTATTTGCACGGTTGTACTAGTAAAGATGAAAACTTGTAACTGAAATAATATATAAATGAATAAGTCAGTCTAGAAAATGACTACATTGAAGAATAAAAACTGAACAATAGTTCCAGTGAAATATTTCAGGTATGGATTATGGGAGGTCATACCACAATAATTTACCAACCAACACATACTAGGGATAAGTGAGCTGAGGTTAAACATGTGAAACAATGAAAGTTATTTAGGACTATTTTAATTTTCATATAATGAGTGTAATGTTATTCATTTGTTTCAGGTACGTTGTGAACTTCAGATCAGGTCCATGTTTTTTATCACATGGTAAGTTTTAATATGAACTATTGAAAAACAAATTACAATTTCAAGATTTCTGAGAAAATCTTAAGATGATTTTACAAATTTGTTAAAATCTAATAATAACTTGGAATTATAATAAGTGTGAATGAAATTTATTCAACCCTAGAACATACATATAACTCACAAGAACACTTAACATTAGTAAATTTTATGAAATTTTGCATAAGCCATAAAAAATGAACCAAAAAATGTTTTTTTTTTCATTATTAAAAATCTGAAAAACAAAATCAACTATTTATTGAACAGGAAATCCATATTAAATCATGGTACTCATAATTTTTCTGCACAATTAAGGCTACAAGAAGCCCGATGTTCTCCGTAGATTGCTTGGTTGCAGCGGCTGCAAAAATTTGTAGTCATCCTACGAAAACACGACGGACAGAAGGCACAAAGTGTACGTTTTTTTCTACCTGCGTGGGACTTTCAGGCAACATATCAGTATTAAGAATTTTGCATATATCTTGGCGAATTGAACGATGCAAAGTGGGGGTATTCATTCGTAGCTGTAACCATGACTTCACCAACTCATCCTTCAAGTCGAGCATGAATTGTATTCTTGATATAGGTTTTCCTCGATTTTTAGCTCTATTCGAATTATAGATGATATAAGAATTGATTGCTGCCATATTCATCATACCATAAAATATACACATTGGCCATCTCCTAGTTTTACGACCACAATTCATGTTGGAGCACATCTGATCAAATTTAGTCTG
>WOGR01001925.1:0-18581 GCA_015342045.1 Leptinotarsa lineolata | reverse complement strand
GATGGACAGACCTTTTTATAACAGATCTGGTTTCTTTCTCAGTAGTTGTCCTCTGGTAATTAACTTTGTTGTGAAATATTTATATTAAACAAGAATAAGAGTGGAGACTTCTTATGTTGAATAAGTTGATTTCTTCATAAAGCTTTTTTGTAGAGAATAAACGGTCCTTATAGATAATTTTTAGTAATGTGTTTTGTATTATTTGTAAGCCTCCTAAACTTTTTTTCAAAAATTCTTCAATCCCCAGAGTTTAAAAAATATCTCAGAAAGTTTTATTCTAATTCAAAAATTGCGACACTTATGCATTTGAAATTCATTTAAGCTTTGTTATACACAATCGGGATGAAGGTCTGAATCCCCAAATAAAATGGGAATTTTGTATTCAACATAACAATTATTCTTAAACTGGGAACTCTAAATTTGAAGTCAGTTTGAGGACTTCGAGAGATATTTGAAAAATTTAAATGATCAAATACTCCTTTTCAAAATCATTCGAAAACTGGAATATTGACCAAAATTAAAAACTGAGTATACAAAATTTGAAAAAAACAAAAAAAAACAACACAAGAAAATTATTCATGAGAATAATTACAAATTTTCACAATATAGCGTGTTCAAGCTTTATTTTGTTTGATGTAATTTCAGACTGAACATACAGTATTCTATTCATTTTACGAGAAATGTTTGTAGTTGCCAAGAAACAAGAATAAAAATTTGGAATGGTTTTGATGTCTTGTCAATAAAAAACTATTAAAATGAAAGTAGAAGAATATTTCTAAATAATACATATATTTTGGAGTTCGAAAGCGGATGATAAGTTGTTGAAGCTACATCTGTCAAATCAGTTGTCATTTGTTCTGTTATGCCAAATCACCATGGAAGAATATAGCATTCAACAACACGTGCAAATAATAAAATTGTTTTATCAAAATGGGTGTTCTTTTCGGGCAACGTAGCTTCCTTATTTGGATTGATACTCAAATTTACGAATGTATACCATGTATATCCATTTTTATGATTAGAAATTACTTAATTTGTAAATTAGAGTACCAAAAATCCAAAATCCAAAATAAAGGATTTTTGGATTTTGGTACTCTAATTTACAAATTTATACAAATTATTCATCTTTATGATTAGAGATTACTAATTGGTAAATAGGTAGACTGGTACATAGCAGGTAAAAACTATTGTTACTGATGGTTCGACTAATTCTAGTAAATATTTCATTAAAATAAATTTGTTAGTGGTGAGAGATTAACTTGTTGGTCGTTCAGTAGAAAACTTGATTGTTTACGTTTATGAATCTCCAGGGATTCTAGGAGGTTTGATTTGTGCCCATTATTTTCTGTAGTAACTCATAGTTTATGAAGAAGTCATAGTTGTTTTCTAACAGATTGCATTCTTAGGTTGGATTGCTTTTCTTTAATTCAAAACTTCTTTTGTGCTCAGATATTCTGGTTCTGAAATTTCTAGATGTTCTCCCAATATAAACTTTTGGGCATGAACCTGGTTTGTTGTCCTTGTCGATGTTAGATTCATTGTTTTTGATACATCTACCTTAGATGTATGCTATGTTGATTTTCTGTTCAGTTAATAGTTTACTTGTCTTTCCTGATGCCTTTCCAGTATATATCAGGATCTTGAAAATGTTTGTATTACCTTTGATGTGAGGGTATACCTGTTCAACGCATTTTTTTGAATAGTTTTTGATCGAGGAAGTGATGCATAATTCCCGAATTGAAGTTGTTGTTTACTGACATCTGTTTTATTAAATTGAGTTCTTTTTTAAATTCTTTATTGACATAGGGATACTAATGAGTCTGTGGATCATGCTGTGGTAAGCTGCTAGTTTATATTGAGAAGGGTGATTAGAATGATTGTTGACAGTTGTGTCTGTATGGGTTGGTTTGTGGTAAATTGCGAAATCATGTTTGTTATTTTTTGTGATTGTCAGGTCTAAAAAGTTTATCAAATTATTGGTTTCAATTTCTTTTGTGAATTTTATGTTTTGATAGATGGTGAATGAAACAGGCTTAATCGTCGTCCATATATCTGTACCAATAAATGGATTTTTTGAAAGTTGGGTGAAAATTTCGACTGGTATGGGACTTGGAAAATAACTCCTTATGGGGCCTTCCTTGTTGTTATTTGTAGTGCTATTGAATTTAAAATAATTTTGGTGTATTTGAAATTAGAAAATTTATTAATTAAATGTTCAAGTTGCTCATTTCATGTCATATCAAAATGAAAGAGGGGGATATGTATCATATATATTTTTTCCTCACATTTCTATTACATATCAAGTTGAACTTGCCCTTTCTTGTTCTGGAGCTACTCTGAAACTCTTTTATGAATATCTTTAACTTTTCTAGGGGGACTACATAAGACATCCGGTCTTATACGAACTTTCCCACAAATATGGCCTGCTCACGGAAAACCTTGTCGAATCTCAGCTGCCAAGCAAACTGGAGGAGTTGAAAGAAATAATAAGGCGGGAAATAAGGAAGGAACTGAAGATCAAAGAGGGAGCCGAGAAGTTGAGAGGAGTGTCGACTGACCGAAAGTCACTAAGTCACGTGGCTACAATTGTGAAAAATTCTAACTTCAAGCTGACTGAGCTGAAAAATGAACTCAGTGAACTGGAATCCCAAATTATCCTATCCCAAGGACAGAGTATGCCATCCAATGGAGGTGAGATGTTTTGTTATCTTCAGAAATGTTGTTTTTTTCAAGAAGATAATTGAAGGTTTTTGGAACAAAACTGTTTTTGCCTTTCCACTTCTTCATCTTAGAATTGTTAAACGATATTCAATTGAAATTTACCTAAAGCTAGCTTATGAGCATGGACCATCAAAGGGGAGGTGTATGCTTTCTCGTTGTTGAGAATCTTTGGATCAGGTCAAGAAATAAAATATTCAATATCCTTGAATTAATTGAATGATAAAATAAAACCTTGAGATAGGAATACCCCAGTTCATACGTACCTATGGGAAGTCCTTACAGTAATTCAAATAGATTTCAAATTTACCTATGTAGCAAGGGAAAACAAATTACACAGGCCAACAAAAACTTTTTTTTCGAAAACTTTGTTTACTTCAATAGCTGATTTTTATAGATTTTTGTGTGCTGAATCCAAATCTGGTCTTAGTTTTTTTATATCACCTATAGTTTTTGAGAAATTTACTTTCTTTATATAATTTAAAATCTGAACGGTATGTGGTAAAATTAATGAAACACTATGTTAAATCACTATAATTATTTTTATTTACAGTAGGTTACTTGAAATAATTATACAGTGTTGTAATGTAGGTTTCACTAGTCAGATAGAATTGGTTTATACTTCCTATCTCTGTTTTCTTTGAAGTTTCTTGTGTAGTTTTTCCTGCGATGAGTCGTTTGTTGAGCTTCACGGTGAAGTGACCAACAGTAGTCTCCCATCATGTTGATGTTCCAGCGGCCCTGGTAACGTTTTTCTATCAATTTAATATCTTGGTGGAAACGCTCACACTGCTCCTCACTGACATCTCCCGAAATTTTCGGAAAGTAATCAAGATTACTGTTAGAGAAGTGCACTTTCAGGTTCATCAAACATCCTAGTTCCTTGAAATTCTCTAACATGTTAGCTACAACGGTTTGATATTCTGGGTCTTTTGCATTTCCTAAGAATTTTGTAACAACTTGCTTGAATGATACCCATACTTCTTCCTCATGCATGATCATAGTGGTTTCAAAGTTCACGTCGTACATCATTCCTTGAATGTCGAGTCCTACAAAGACGCATTCTTCTAAGTTTAGCCTTTGAAAGGTTTGAAAATTTCTGACAGAGATACTTGAAACAACGTCCATCTTTAGGATTTTTCTTTACAAACTGTTTCATGAGGCCTAACTTCATATGTAGAGGTGTTAAGAGAATGTTTCTAGGATCTACAAGATTTTTGCGGAGAATGTTCTTCTCGCCGGGTTCTAAAGACTCCCTCACAGGCCAGTTTTCTCTGCACCAATGTTGATCCCTTGCTCTACAAAAAACATGGAAATTTGGTAAAACCGCCTTGCATGCATGGTACTTTCAAATCACTACATGTTGGATGATACAACCATGAGTTGAATAGCCAATTTTATTCAACACTATTTCTAGGTTTTGATAGGTCTTTTTTATATGTACAGAATGGCCAACAGGTGTAGATGCATAAGTGTTACTATTGTGTAATAAAACAGCTTTCAAACTAGTTTTGGAGGAATCAATAAATAGCCTCCAGTCTTCTTTTTTGTATTCAATACCAAACTCTTTGATCAGACCTGGAATGTCTGAGCAGTACACTAAATCACCTTCTAGTTCAAAAAATGTCGAAAACTGCTGTTCTCTCTTCCTATACACATATATGCTAGTTTCAACTGCCAAAAGTTCTTTTCTTTTAGTTTAGAACCAAGCAATACAGCATTTTCTTTTGTTAACTCAAGATCCCTAACTGAGCCGTTGAGCTCAATCTGAGTAAAGAGTCCAGGCTCTATATTTGCTGTAGCATATTGGAACTCTTCATCATCTTGCTAATCTATATCTGACAGTACATCAGAAAACATTTCAGTTTGAACAGAATTCAAATCATCTGGAGGTTCTGGGACCAGCAAATCTACATCGTGCCCTACTGATCGGATGGCGGAACTTAGGTTAGGGTAGCTTATTACCTTCTTGTTTTTTGAGTTATGACTAGTAATATCAATACTACAAAAGTAGCAATCATCAGTGTGGTTTCTAGGTTCCCTCTATACTATACGAACAGTGTACTTGAACACTTTTTTCTCCTTTTTTGACCATTTTCTGAAATATTCAACACAAACATAACATACCTTATGCGAGGCCCAAGATTTATCCTGATCACCAAGTTTGATTCCAAAATATGAGAAATAAACCTTTTTCACAGAGTCTGTAATATTTCTTCGATATTTTTTAATAACAAACTCACCATAAATATAACAAAAACTGTCAGCAGAGTTCTTACAACCGCGATTAGACATTTTTATGAGCACATGTACTGAAAACCAGAAATTAAGGTTAGGTTGATAGTAAACAAAACATCAGCTGTGAACAGAACAATATAATTCCCTTTTTTCTGGACAGTAAATGTGTTTCAGCAGTGCTGCCAACTCTTTTACATGCAGCACAAATTATTTTACAATTTCATATGTAGTATATAAAAGCTGTTAAATTATGTAATAAATCAAAAAATTCAATATATTGATGTGCAATTGTGAAAAAATGGTAGGTGACACGGCTTGGTAAGTGTCATATTTGGATTCAGCACCCTAACAAACAGAATAATAAGGTGTTTTGAGTAAAATAGTTTTTTCATCGTTGCCTGTCTTTTCGTCGGATATCATTCAATGCACGTTATTCTATTATTCAGAGAAAAATGGTGTTCTGCCAGTAATCTGTTTACAAATGTTGGAAGTGGTGAATGTTTTGAATTGCGATTTGAAATATTTATGTTTTCAGGAAGTCGTGATGACGTATCAATTATTAGTTAGCAGGTTCTCCCCGAAACTTTCATTGGTTTACCTAGATTGAATTGAAAGCTTCGTATGTGGGATCAATAATCTTTCAGATGATATTTCAATTCAGACTGCCAGAATCCGCTTTAGAAAAAGTATTACAATACCTATTTTGAAATAACTAGGTTTCTGCAGTTCGTGAGGTACACTTATTTATTTGATTGAGCAATTTCCTGTTAATATTAATGGATGAAAGTTTTATGATGAAGCATTTCACCTCATTTCTGTGTAGTGTTGGCCATGGTAAATAATTCCATCATAGTTACAAGCTGGTAAACGTATTGAACCAACAATTCAGAAAATAACCACAGATGGTTCACGTAAATATCAAGTTCACGAGTGAACTTGGATTTAACAGCCAACCAGAGATCCACTGCTATCGAATGTGGAAACATGCGGAAACATGCGAAAACTCTTAATTATAGGTATTTTAATTCGTGTAGTCTTCAGCGAAGTGATCTGGGAGTAGGCGTTCCGTAATAATTTTTTGACTGGGGTATATCCGGAAAAACCAACGACTCACTAGGTATGTTGCTACATTCAGCTTGGAATTTTCGAAATATCTAGGTGAGCTGAATGCCCCACTAGAGAGCAAAACCACCATTTCTATTGTTGGCACGATCATTTCGTTACTCAGTTCACGTACAACCAAGTTGACTGCCGATTCAATTCAATCCTCCTCTCCTGTTTTTTCCGAAATTCAACTATAACGTATCACTTATTATGTGTCTATACAAACTCACATGCATTTCTTCTCATCTACAACTAAACATATTTTCTCCAACCGAGCTAGCCAAACAAAGGAAATCAACCTGCGAAGGAAACCGATATAGAAATAGTTGTAAAACTCTTAATCAAGAAAATACACAGTTTAAAAGGATGAAAATGAATATTTCGTACTCATCTCTGTCTTTTCTATTCAAGTATAAGTATAGCATTCCATAAAATCTATTTCATTCAGGGAAGTAGGAGAGTGCAAGAAAACATTTTTTGAATGTCTGCCACAATATCTGATTTCACAGAATGGATTCCGTCAGATCCTCTGTTTATGTCGCAGCTTCGCACATTTTTCTTTAGAATTCAGTTGTATGGATTTCATATTGTTTCCTCAATGTAAATCCCATGCATTCAAATGTCCACTATACCTCGCAAGATAAAAAAAATATTTGTCACTGCTACGGAAAAACACTCACTCCACAAAAACAATTGTTGGCTGAATTGAAAATTGTCATCACTGAAATTCCATATAACCTGTAACTTTTTGAAACTCCTAATATCACATCCAATGGAAGTCTTATAATCTCAATTCCGAACTTTCACATCATTTAAAATTGCATTCTTCGAAAATACGGGATATAATTTCATTTCCATTTTATCATTCGTGAAATAAGAGAATATTATATAATAATGTCATGATGGGTTAGTTGAAATTAATTCACTCATTCCAGGCCGTTCATACATATTCATATTTGAATTAATGTTCTCTCGATTTGAATAAACCTCAGTGGCAAGGTTTCAGATACAGATAACTGATATTACAATTTGTTTCAATGAAATATGAAGAAAAACCGGATGAAAATTCGTATTTGGAAACGGCAACACATGTGAATCAACTGTAGTGTGCTGGAGGTTTTTTATTCTTTTAGAAAAAATAATGAAATAAAACGATTCAGGAAACTATCAAAAGTGCTCAATTATGAAATGGATAATAAATGACAAAGTTTTCAGAATTTATCAGAGATAATTCCATCGGACGTAGCTCTCAGAAAAAAACACGTGTTTCGGGCTATTTGTTCATTCATCAGAACGTCATATTCAAATATAGGAATAGGCAGCAGCTGGTTGCAAAAGAGGTAGCCAACCGCATATCTATGATTTTGGTTAGGAGATCTTTTTCAAAACAAGCACTTTCCCCAGTAAATTTCATCTCCTGGAGAAGCCAACTTGGTTGATGAAACACGCCTCAATGAGGAAATTGCAGTTCTGGTTTTTCTGGGGAACTACTTGGTTTGGATTTATTCTACACCAGAAGTTCCAGTTCATATTTTCATCAAGAGATCTACTACAATTACCAAGAAGGCAGGTCTAGCTAACAAGTATGACAAATCACAGAAATTTGATTCCTCTCTATTCATTTTTGAGTCTCAAACTATGGGAATTTGAAGAAATGAAAATCAATAATGCATTTATCAAACCGCTTCACTGATGGAAATATTATATCAAGATATTTTGCTATTGTGGTGACAATTATTAACACTTCCCATTGTCCCCAACGGATTCAATATCCCCAAAGTATAGAGCAATACCGGGGTCTCGTCAATACCGTACCTATCAGTATCGATAATAACGATGAAGTACTGTCAGGCTGAGACCGCATGTGCCGCATATGCTATTAGCAAATGAATATGGTTGTCCTGAGCCTCATGGCAGATAGTACAACAGGTGTCGTGGAAGTGGAAATATATATATGTACCTATATAAAACGATAGACTGAGGTAGTGATGATGCCATTTTGGCGGACCATAATGAACCTTTTAGTTTCCGTCTTTAGGCCATAGTCAATTAATCAATTACCTTGAAGAGATACGCTGCAGACAAGAAGATCCAACCTTCTGGTAACTTCACAGCCTTCAGCGAAATCCATTATGTCCACACCATCTCCCCAGAGGAGTGAAGGCAAGCATGTTTGTAGTAGCGACTTTGTCCATATCCGACCATTTTGAATAACATAATTGTCGGGGTTTTTGTTGATCCCGCGGAGATAATTCTTCGATGAGGTTGAGACTTGTGAATGGCTTTGTTTCCCCACGAGGTTAGTAGATGGTGCACGAGCATTCTAACTACGAGCTGTACGTTCTCTCTGTAATCCTCGCTTTGTCTTCTTTTGAGATCGAACGCATCTTCAGAATTTGATACTGATGGCATGCGTGTACTCTATTACTACATTTGAAGTCTGATGGAGAACCTATCCTCTAGAGGCATGCAGTTAAGGTCGTTAGGCTCTATCTACGAGTATTTCTGAACGCTACGGAGAATGACAAGGGTAAAATGCAAAAAAGTAGAAGATTGAAGGGATACCCTAGGAATGCAAGCGTTTCAGTCAAAATGCTGACTGATTAGTCCATTGAAAAGTTACATATAGGGTTGCGTTTTTCAGAGGAGCCGAAAGCCGAAAAGCAGGCCTCAAATGTTCAGCAGTGTGCCTCCATTGTGGTGGTGAAAGCTGCAGCAACATCGTGGACATACCAACATTGATTGAAGAAAATGAATTGGAAGATGAATTACTAACAATAACGCAAACGCTATACCCCATTATACCACAAAAATTCACCTCAGATACTGATTCAGATCTTGACTCGCAGCGTGGACCATGGAAGAGAATGAAAAAATGATAACTATAATAGACCTTTTTCAGTATATAATTATGAATAATATAATTTTATCTAGAAATTGCCCGTGAATTAGGCCTACTGGGGATACCACATAAAACAAAACGCGCTTCCGGACACTATCTCATGGTGGTGGGGAAAAAGGTCAAAAATAGTTCAATAATAGTATAGGAATGTTAGGATCATGATAAATTGTATGAATAAAAAAATATATAGGTAGAAAAGTATGCCTAACGTTTCGTTTTTATTGTATCCCTATGAGCATTCGAGAATCTAGTAAAGTTTGGAGCGCTTCAAAACCTAGATAAATAGATAAAATCAAAAAACTTCATAGTGGAAATTGTTCATTAAAAAACCTTCTACAAAATTGCTGTGACGTCATTTCATTATTAAATGAACTTAAAAGAAGTTATAACCTCCAGAAGGAAACTTGTCACAAAATTTTCACTTATTTTTGTTTATAACTTTTTTGTTGGTCACTTGACGATAATAAAATTGAAAAGAAATTGTTGAAAATTCAATTTGCTACATTTTATATTCAATTAAATTTTCTGTAAGGTTGCTAGTTTACGAGATACAGCGCGAAAACCTTTTGTAACCTTTTTTCCAAGCTGGCGGCCGGGGGACAAGGGTGGCAACCCCACAAACTTGAACTCAAGCTTCTATTAACCCCCTTACACATTGAAAAAATTAATTTGCGTTTCCTGAAAAACGCAAGCTAAGGCCTAAAAAATGTAACATTTCAATGGACTAGATCAAGAGTGAGCATTTACATAGCCCCTACCACCATCCACCATCCCTACCGTCGGTCGTGCCGCATTTCTTACCATCACCCCCACTAATCTCTGATAGTATAGATGTGGGTGAACACGTTAGCTAGCCGATCGTTCGTTTCAGAGACACCGAAATATAACTTTCGTCCTCGCAGTAAATGCACATACCACTGATGTTGTCTGCTTCTTTAGCAAACGAAACGTTTGGTACTCTAACTTCCATTCGACCACGGCGTAGTAGCTCGGTTTCTTCTCCTTAACACGCTCTTGCTGTCTTTCATGTACAATCTCTATTTCTGAAATGATAGTTTGTGTTTTCAAATAATTACATTAACGTTTTATGGAGTTAAATGTGAAATTGATATCCACTTAATGCAAACTCTTATAGAGCTGTTTGTCTCAGTTGAAGTTTCATACATTTGACACTACTTATTTTTTCGAAAATTTATGTGTCATAAATTCATCTCATGTTCGAAAACAAGTAGTCTCTGCATAACATGAGACCAAATTTTATTATTCTCATTCGAATTTTGTAGAAAAACACACTTTCGAGATAGCATTACGTCAAAGAAGTACATAAGTTGAGTCTCATGTTTGCAATTCATTGGTGCAAGACATCAAAATCATTTTTGGACTAAAAAAAAAAACGTATGATGGCAAAATTTTGTCAGCTACTTTTTTCGGTGTTTCAAGAAATAAATTTTCTGATAGATTTTTCGTTGATTCAAATTCAACGGAAAAAGCGACCATTGAATAATATTTCGCGGTTTCTTTTTCGTAATGATCATTGCAGTAATTGCCGAAATAATCAAATCACGAATAAAGTTATTGATGAAAATAATTCCATGCGCAATTGATCTATTGAAATTGAATTTGTGTGACCTTAGGAAATTTAGACTCATCTCATATTTATAAAACAATCAAAAAAAAATTCCAACGGAATGGTTACCCCAGAGTGATGTTGGAACATATTTTGTGGTTACAACAATTAATAAAACTGGGTATAATTTGTAAAATATCTGTTTTGTGTATAGTACAACTCTGATGAAAAATATGGTGGAATGTTGGAAAATTCCATACAAATAAAGAAATACAGGGTGTTCCATTTGAAAACCTTGAATTATGTCTGTTTGAAAATGAAGGAAACTTGACGGTTTCACCGAGTACCCTATATATTGTTTCCGGAAGTTGGGCTTTCCGAAATCATTGTAGTGATATTGACTGACTATTTCAAAAATAATTCACATCATCCGATGAATTTGTGTTGAAAGGAAATGTTCATTCACATAATGATAACAATAGACGGAAGTGGGTATATTTCAAACGACATCACAAGAAATATCAGCAATAAACTTAAAACTTTCAAGTAGAAGTCAACATATTTTTTTCTATTTCAAGTGTCGACATCATCTGAAAAGTCTGTGATTCATCGGTAATTTTTCCAAAGGTGGTTCATTTTTCATCGAAGAATTTGATGTCAAGTTTTATTTGAGAAAATTGAATAATTGCTTACGTTTCTTCCATTGATGAGAATTAACAATGAACAACATCAATGGTGATCGAATCGATACATAAATAACTCGAAATGACTGTGAATAAAATCCATACCGTCCTGTTGCAGATCTTCATAGATTTATATGGTAAGAAGCATGAACTCACTACCTGAGGTGTCCAAAAACAAAGGAATTCAAGAGTTTGAGATCAGTTGATCTAGCTAGATGTATAGCAGGTTATTGGTAAATATTTGTCTGACTTCACAAAAACCGAAGTCGACGATGAGGATGTTTTTCAATCAACTCGTTAACTAGCCTCATCTTGGAAAAATTCAATTTCTGTGCTTTCAAAATTCCAAAATTCCTAACAACTTATACACCAGACGCTCTAGATACCTGTCTGATTGTTCCATATTGGACAAGCCAGAATACTTCATGTTTTCTATTGTGACTAAAACCTGAGGTCCTTAATGTATCCAGTAACTGTGTAACGTATTGATGGCTCACGTTTTGGCCTGGATGATTCGTATAGAAAATGAATTCTAGCAACAGCTTAAGCACATTCATTATTTCAATAATAGGTTACAACGACTTCTATTTCTTCTTCAGTAGAAGAAGTACATATGACATCATATTGAACAAAGATAAATGAATAATAATTCGTCAGATATCGTGGGAGTCAGCAATTATATAGTCTTCTTTCTGCGCTTAAGATATTTGACTCAATAAAACTACCATCATGGGAAAAAAAACAATATTCGTCCATTTCAAAATATTCGAAATAGTGGACACTTTTGGATGAATTTCAAAGACTGTCTCAGCTTTTTCACGTTGCGAACAAATTCAGCTTTTTTTTCTTTTGATACACATTTCTGTTGCTTTGTAGTTATCGAAGTAACTACCCGAGTTGAAACAATTTCTTTCCAGTTATGGATATAAGTGAATCGTGCAAACTCTATTTTTCCATATCTGAGTGGAATCGAAACAGTGGATCAATGACCAGCTAGAAAACCAGATTTCTCAACTTGAGTTTTTTTTTTGGGTGCCTGAAGTGATTTCGTTTATATGATTGTTGTTCGTTATAAATTCCCATAAATGGGAGAAACAGAAACATATGTCATTTGACTTCTAATGGCAATGATAACATACAGGGAGTAGCTTTAGCCGCAAGAAGGTGCTATAATGGACATGTTTTCTGAAATTCTCCATCACAGATCTATTTTTGAGTTACAGTCGAGGCCAAGTTTCCATTGGACAGCCCTGTATCTCAAGAGAAAGCAATGATACATTTCGAAATGCCAGATACGGTAATGGTGAAATATCGAACTCTAAAAAACATCATGGATCATCAAATTAACGAAAAGAGTTTCAGTGAAACATTCTACTTTTGAATGTGTTTTGTACAAATGCTCAGAAACAGTTTGATGTGACACCAGTAAAACTCAAAACAAAAAACTATAACGGACAATGTCATCCCGCCTATAAAAATGAATATGGCCACATGTATGCTGGTCAAATCAAGTCCTCTGTATTCAGTATCAGGTCGATATTTTCTTCCATAACGATCGACCAAGTTATGCTGATAATCATCATTTGACCACTTGTTCATCCATCCTCCTTCCATGAGATGCTGAAGTATGGCGTTGATTTTAGGAATGAATGGGGAATTTTTTCGTACTACGTATCCGTATAAATATGTTACTGGACATTGCTTGATCATATGAAAAATTGGATTTCCATCAGAATCTCTGTAAATTTCCACAGCAATTTCTGCCTTTTTTCTTGATGACAATGCTGCTATATTCGATGAATTAACAGCACGTAATAACGAAGAAATACCATCTTTGGAACTGTCAGAAACTCTCTCTTTAAGTTTGCTATAAGTTACTGAGTCTACTCCATCAAAAACGTTTACCAATGTTGTATAAATTTGGTAATCACTATGGACAAACTCCTCCAAAGTATCAATTTCCTTGTAGTACTGTATAATATTGAGAGATTTTACGTAGCTGCCTTGGAAAATGCTCACAGCAACAATGTTCAAGAAAAGGCAAATGGAGAAAACTAATCTTGATCCATTATTTTTTTTGACATTGATAGAAACTGAAAGTGCTATGGCAAATATCTCTAAACAAACTTTCGTATAATCGATTTCTCTTTCAACCATTTTTTTACAGATGCTCCAAGTGATGGCACATATGACATGAGTAACAAATATATAAAGCCAAACATCCCACTGAAAACATCCAAGAACTGCCAACCATCTAGGCTTACGACCGGCTTTAGGAACGATGATACACAAATCGTCAGTGATAGTCGGTAGTGTGTATTGATAATCAGCACTTCCAGGGTCATCAATGAACCTATGGTTTCCTCCCATATCTACCTCACCACGTACTATTTTGCCTAGGCTTCCTGTAACAGATCCATTTGCTAGGACATTACCGAAGTAAACTTGTTTATCATCGTCGAATTCTAACGTGAAGTTCATATGGTCTGAAAGAGACCTCAGGACATTATAATCCATTCCACAAATTTTTTCGCCATGGAACATTAAAGAGGGAACTTTTTCGAAGGCTGACACTTTGAAAGGTTTTGTGTTCAGATCATTCAGGGTTTTTGCTCTTGGAAAATTATTCTTGCCAACTCTTACTCGACCCCATTTGTTACCAATTCTTCCGAATGGTCTGTATGTGTAGGTGTAATGAGGTCTGCATGAACAAGGAGCATTCACGATCGCATTCAGGATGCTATACTTTTCCCATAGGTATTTCACAAGTTCAGCTGACTCCATCGATATTTTGCAAGTTTGTGAGCCTGAATAGGTAAATATCAACATATAAAGTGGTTTTGGAGGCATGCTTTCATTTCGGTTAAGAAACTGCTGGAAAACATGTTCATCCTTCGCTACAAAAATCTGTAGATCGAAAGTTGATAAGAGGGAGTTGATACGTCCATTTTTAGCAATAGCATGTTTTCGAGCGTATTGTATGTCTACTGTGGAGACGAGTTTAGATTTTATATCTTTTGGTATCAATACATGACGCCTGATCACAATAGAATAGTTGCCTATATTTTGTATCAAATATTTTGCAAAATCGTCGACTTCTTCATTATAATTTTCCGTCGTGAGCAAGCTCAGGGTGATAGTTTTAGATAATTCAAAATACTCGTAGTATTTGGTCCAGATGTTATTGTTTTCCAAGTGACACGTTGCATTTTCTGTTGAATTTGCTGTGAACAATATACTGATGATGAGGACGAGGGCCACAAACATCGTTATGGGGTGCTCTAACTGAAGTAAATATCAAACTCGTGTTGATGAATTTCGTTACCTTCTAGAAAATATTTACACATTCTGTTGTTTATTTTACCATTACTGTTTCCGTAATTATGCGTCACTGACAATGTTGAAACACTGGAGAACCACACGAAATTATGGTCTTTAATGACGGGTCACTTCAGATATTTAAATATTCCATGAACAATGGCTGATGTGATATTTTATTCAGTTTTTTGAAGTGGTGACTAGTATGTCACCACTTCATGCGTATGTGAAAAAAGGAGTCGCTTGAGGTTATTGTATATCACAATGAGCGAAATAAAATTGTTTTATTCTGTTGAATGCTACATTTCCTCAAATATGATGAGTGGTTATTCAGTTTTTTCAACACAATATTTATACAAGCTTTCATTCAATTGAAAATGTTTGTATGTAATTCGGGTAGAAACTTACAACTGAATTTGGAGCCGTTATTCTTAAAGAAGTGAAAATACACATCAACATTGTATGAAAATGCATTTTCAGCTTCATTCCATACAAACAAAGGTCTGCCCAATAAGATTTTTTTATGTACCTATTATATGGGAATCAGAGTTTTTTGAAAATCATACAAAAAGCAATATGACGTCATTCTAAATCCAATATATCGGATCACCTGAGGCGACACACTAGTTCATTGAACATTTGCATGATATGTGTAAAAAATGGATGGACTTGTTGGAAAAATACGAAAAATAATATGACCTCACACTTAATTTAATATGGCGCAACGCCCTAGACTAGTTTTTTCATGCGTACTGGAAAGAATACAAAAATAATACAACGTCTCTATTATTCCAATATGGCGGACCGCCTAAGATGGCGAACTGGTTTTTTCAATACATCTCTATGACAAATGAAAAGGTTTTCTGAGAAGGATACCAGAAGTGAAAATACGTCACCCTTTATCCAATATATCGGACCAAACAAAACGAGGACTAGTTTTTTATGCGTTCCTGTGATATTGATATATAAAGACATGTTTTTCTGAAAGGTTTCGTTCGAAACTATGAGATGGGTATCAAATAAGAGGGTTTGCTAAAAAATTTACGAAAAATTATATGACACCAATCTAAATCCAATATAGCAGGTCACTCGAAATGCCGGAAAATATGAACCCAATATGCATACTATTGATGTATATCAGTTGAAAGTGTTTGCTGGGAGGAATACTGAAGATAAAATAATGTCATTCTGAATCCAATATAGTGGACTCCCAAAGATAGTGGAAAAAATCAATATGACGAAAAACAAGATGGCCGTCATACCAGTTCCAAAGGTGAGGTTCAGTTTGATGCATTCAAAAATGACGCATTCATTGAAATGAACAGGCTAAGGAAAACGTCGTCCAGTCATAACTCCAAAAATAAAAATTAATTATTGTTGGGTAAAATTTCATTTTCATTTTCTGAGCGAAAAAATAATGTTGTATTTGATTTGAACACATCATTCCATTACATAACATTTTGTATATGATATTGAAGCTTGTTAGAGTTACCAAAAACCTATGTGACTTTCTGGAAATTCAACGAGCGTTTCCTAATATGACTGATAACAAGCCCGTGGTGAAGCTAATTGTTGAATCATTTGAAAATAAAACTTTTATAGAGGTGATGATCAACTGATCAAATGACTGACTATTATAAGACAAAAAGTATATTTTCGTTCCTATAGTAAGTGGGTATAGTGGAAGATTGGCTTCAAATCAAATTATCTAAATGAACAATTCGTTCAGGCCAGTCTCATCGCACCTACACAGTAGGTATCGCCAACTGCATATGCAGGAATTACTTCTGTGACGAATCTTGCACTGATCTGTCGGATATAATCCAACGCCCTTCGTGGACTGGCACCTGATAGGTGTCAGTTCATGAACCTACTGTGTAGGTGAGGTGAGACTGGCCTGAACGAATTGTTCAATTAGATAATTTGACAAAAAGTATAGCTGAGGTACCATTCAATCTAATAACAACACTGATGATCTTGAAACATGACTCAATCTCTGAGGAAAGCACCAAACTCTTACGAAGGTTCGAAATGAATGAAAACTTCAATGTAGCAGACCTCTATTATAATCTTCATACAGTCAATGTCTACTGCAGTTCTGACGTTGAATATGGTCATTATTACGCTTTGATCAAAGACGAAACAGACTGGTCGTGTCACTAAATTTTCTGGCGATAATTTGAATTCATTGGAGCCTCTGGAGAGAGGACATTGGCAAATCGAGATTCTCAAATGATGTAGTGCCGCAGGTTTTTTTGAGTTTTCCTGCAGCTGAAAAAGGAAATGCGCCACTGGAATCAATCAAGTCGCCCCGGAGCGCTAATTGATTTTTGTTGTTGTTCCATAATTTCATATGATTTGGTAATACTTTTTGAAACTTCAGATTTATAAGGATACAATATATGTAACTTGATTTTGATATGCGTGATTTCAAGAAAAATTTGTACGTCTTTCATAAAATAGGTGACATGCTTTCATATCATATACATTGTTTAAAGAAACAAATTGGAGGGTTTTACTGAATTTAGAGATTTTTTGGAGAATCGTAGTGGGAGATTGTTTTTAAAAATGCTATTCAAATGTTGGGTAATATTAACACACATTCACTTGTTGAATTTGAATTCAACAGGTAAATATTCAAAAATTCCAAGAGCTGGGTTCTAGCAGATATATAGAATTTCAGTGGCAAGTAATTCTGGATTCTGCACAGTTTTTAAATGTCAGACCTTCTATGCATATCGATGGTAATCACTATTGTCAATACTTCATTTCGTTTTTTCTTGAAGTTGCACCATGCGGAACATTCTCTTTTTCTGACACTCCATGATTATTGAAATTTGGTTACATGTGATACAAAATTCAATTGCCTTCGACTTTGCATTAGAAAACTAGGTAGTTCGTATCGGAACTTGAAACATATCTGTGATAGGTAGTTTCAATAACAATTTTCCTTTTGAATAAATAATTTTTTAATACTAGGAAAAACAAAATTTTTTTTCAGAAACACATACAAGGTCAAAAGCAGAAACTATGCATTACATATTATCAAATTTTGTTTGTCCTTGGAGAGAATAGAATTATTGACAACACAACAGTTGATGAAAACTCATCTTTCGGTGTTCCTTGTGTGTTGTCATACTTGAATCAGAGTATTCAGTGTAACATTTTATTCTATTCGAAGTAGAAATTCTGGCTACCTACTTCTTCATCACTGAGCAAGAAATGTGTGAACAATAAATGTGTGAAGCTTACAGAGCAAGAAAAGAAGAAAAAACCACAATAAAAACTTCTCATGGAGATATGTAGAGGACACATGAGAGAATGTGAAACTTGAAAAATAGCTCATTTTTATTCTCATTTTCAGAATGAATCGCCTATGTTCAGAAAACAGTTGAAAATCAATAATGGTTTTTTACTGACGAATCATCTACTTTCGAGTGGTGTGAATGAAAATTGAAATAACGCTCCAGTAACTAAATTTTTATGACAAAAATATAATATGCTGTCATATTTATTACCATAAAACATAGTGTCTACCATGGGAGAAGAAAATATTAAGAGCAGATAGTTGTTAGTTCACAGATGGATCAAAAACACCTTCAGGCTCTGGTGCAGGTGTTTTCAGTTGCAGACCCAGGACAGAAATATCAACCTGCCTAGGAACCTATGCGACTGTATTCCAAGCGGAAATCTTTGCTATTGAATTGTGTGTGGAGAGATTGGTAGAATCCAACCTCACACACAAGACAATAAAAATTTTCTCGGACAGTCAAGCGGCGTTGGAAGCTCTTGGCTCTTACCGAGCAACGTCTAAATTGGTAGCAAATTGCCAAAAACGACTCTCCTCAATAGGAAGACTTAACAAATTGTCTCTGGTCTGGATTCCTGGCCACACTGGCCTGGAAGGCAACGAGGCTGCTGACTCCCTTGCAAAGGAGGGTGCTGCAAGTAGCTTCATCGGACCAGAACCTGTTATTGGCATTGCTTTAGGCTTTGCCAAACAAACATTGAACACCTGGATGGCAAGAAGTTTTAAAGACTTCTGGCAAAA
>WOGR01001924.1:0-18591 GCA_015342045.1 Leptinotarsa lineolata | reverse complement strand
TATTGAACTATAATTTATATTTTGCCTTAATTGTTGATTTATAAAGATAATTTTCCTTTTTTAAAGTAGAATATCTAGGTACGTATAAATTATTTCAACTTGATATGCATTCTAGGAGCTGTTGCCAATATGTGAATTAGAAACAAATCCCTTTAAAAATTAAAACCCAACATTTGAATTATAAATTTGAATACTTTTCGAAGTGAATTTGAAAAACTTGCATTTGCTGTAATAACCCAAGTTGAGGAACATTTCCTTACACTGCAGTACAACTTCCACTGCAGACAAGCAACTAGAAGAAGCTATAGCTTGAAAAGTATTCAATGTGTCACAAATAAGTTTCGATTCTTAGCTTTCATCAACAAAAAGAATCCTGAATAAAACGTTAACGGTGTTCAGCAAGAAATTGACCAATAACCCAAACATGTTTTTTAGACGAAAGTTATTTTATGTTGAATGGTGAAGTGAATAGACATAATTGTCGCTACTGGAGCGATGTGAATCCTCATTTGATGATGAAAACACATTCACATACTCTACAAAAATTGAATGTCTGGGCCGGCATTCTTAGTAATCATATTGTTGGACCAATCTTCATTGTAGGTAATTTCGATGGAAACACATACTTAAATCGATTACAACACTGTGTAGATCCTATGATTACACAAATTTTATAAAATGATGACAATTTATTAGAAAATTAAATAACATTCCAGCAGGATGGCGCACCCCCACATTTTGATGTTCGGGTGAGACAGTTTTTGATCGAACGTTTTCCAATGCGTTGGATCGGCACGAGGGGTCCAGTGGAGTGGCAAGCTAGATCACCTGATCTCACACCGATGGACTTCTTTCTGTGGGGACACCTGAAGTCGAAAGTGTATTCTACTAAGCCTACAAATCTAGAAAACTTGCGACAGAGAATTATTAGGGAATGCCGATTGTTGACTTCGGACATCATGAATAATGTACGGAAGTAAATAGAGTTCATTTTGAACAATTTATCCTTGGATTTTGTTTCTACTGATATTATTTGTTGTTGATTTCCTCATTAAATGAACGACAACAAATTTTCTGTTTTTTCTTGTATGAACCGTTCAACATTTTATTTTTTAATAGCGAATAAACCAATTTCGAATCAAATCACAGAGGTAATGGAGGGACACAAGACCTTTCAAATGATGTATCATTCGATACCCAACCTAAAGTCGATGATTTCCGATAATTAAATAAAATCGACTTTAGGTTGATGATAGACAGTACCTTGCACTGACGAATGGCCAAACATCCCGGAACCGGGCTGTAAGTGTGTTCCAATATTTAAAAATCGATTCCGGAAGTTGTATCGCCAACTGCATATGCAGGAATTAATTCTGTGAAGAATCCTGCACTGACACCTGTCGGATATAAACCAACGCCCTTCGTGGTATTAGCCATGGAAGTAGTTGTTTTCTGATAGGTGTCAGTCCAGGTGAGATGAGACTGCCCTGAACAAATTGTCCATTTAGAAAATTTGAAAAGAAACAAAGGTCAGGTTACTGTATACTGGGTATCAATATAAAATGCTTCTATCCGACATCCCACTGAGCTTCAAACAGCAATTATCCCTGATTGAATGCGTTTAAAAATAGATTGTCCTTTGTTACTCATCAATTACCAACCAATCTATTATACAAGTGACTCGAATTAGCGGAGGTGCGTTGAAAACGAAATTAGTTCTTCGTGTATTATCAGCGTTGCGTTGACACTTTTCTAGCAACTGAGAAAAATCATTCCACTCCACTTATATAGTTGACTCATAATCTTATCAAACCTGAACAATAGAAAACATCATTATATTATCGCGCAAGTCTCAGGCCTCCTACAAGTAAAAATTTTAATTTACTCTAATTGATAACATTTGTGTAGCGCCTGGCTTTCGTTTCTTTAGCACCAAATTACCCGACGTAATAGTAGCCCGTCAGTTAGAAAAATACCGATAATTATTGTTTTTTATATGCTGCTACCACAACGTGTTTAGTGATTTATTGTAGGTGAGTTATTTCTGAATTCATCATGTTCATGTGTTCTGTATTTGAATCACTCGCAAGCACCTGGTTGCCAGGTGGTTCATAGCTGTAATAATATTAGTTCAAATTAAATTGATATAGAGTGAATTGGGCATCTTCATTTCAAAAATGGGTATATATTTTCCATGTAGCAAAACGATTTGGGGTTACACTTATACAATATACATAGGTTTACTTTACCCATTGATGATATCAGCCATGGAAAGAAACATACCAAAGTCAGCATGATCTTGAAAACAAATATCTTCTGAATATGAACTGATGGTCGATTTCTATAAACAAATAGGTGGCGCTCTGGGCATTACCTTTTCGAAATTGATTGTAAACTCATTTGGAATCTCACTCCATCAGTCATATCTGTTTTGTAATCTCTGCTCAATAAGTTACAGTCATAGATATGGTCCATGTTTTACAACAAACGTTCATAAAATTTTGCAATTATTCACCATGAATTTTTATTTTTTTATGTTGGTACACTCGTTTAGAACATATGTTCATATTCATAGCATAGCTCTTATTTGTAACTAACGTTACGACAATGACATTTCCAAACGAATACAATGAACTGTTTATTGTATTCATTTGTCCCACTATTAAATATTTTTATTTTTTTCGTGGAAGAAAAAAATAATTGCTCTTTTTTCGAACAGAAACTGTGTGCTGCTGAAAACCTAAAAAAAATTAACCATTTATTTGAAAGTGGTTGACAATGTTTCAGGTTGGACTTTCAGTATCTGATATGATTCTAATATGATTTAAAATCTCTGAAAAAACGAATAAAATCAAAATAAATATCTAAAATACCAATTATATTAAGCAATATAAAGTGAAATGTAACTAAAATAAAACGAATAAAATAATCAAGATAAAAGATGAGAATAACTGCAAAGTGATGAAAAATAAAATAAAAATGAGAATAGTCTAAAAATATAACCAATTAAAAGCAAAATAAAAAAATTGAATACAAAACTGAACCTTTCAGACATTTTCTGATGATGGCTAACCGACAACAGTAACTAATTTTTTAGTTAAAGAAAGCCATACTACGATACATTGATGGAAATCTTGGATTACTACCAAGTAGATAAAAGCATTTCGGTTTGTTACAATCCACAACAAGTTGTGAATGAATCCTCGCATCATTAGTGCTGTTCACAGATTGTGCGAATTTTTCACGTAAAATTATCAGAAATTTCCATGTTTTACCATCAACGCTGGTGTTCCCCAGGGATCCATTTTTTCTCCAACCCTCTTTGTATTGTATATCAACGACTTATTGGGCAAAAACCAATATATTGCTTTGCTAACGACAGCACACTTCTCTCGTAATTTCATTTGGATTACAGGACATCGACTGCGGATGCCCATTTTCACCGGCAGCAAGAAGATGCATATCTTAATGAGGATTCAGATGTGATTTCAAATTGGGGTGAAAGTAACCAGGTTCAATTCAATGCCACACAAACCCAGGCATCTGTTTCCTCCAAGAAGATGAGTGTCTCCAAACCGGATATAATAATGTCAGGACAGACAATTCCGCTTTCCGCTTCGATAAGTTTGTTGGGGGTTTGAATGTACACCAATAAGTCTTGGCACAATCATGTCGCTGAAATTGCAAAGACTTGGAACAATGTTCCGAACCAGAAAACTTTACACACCCCAACAACTTTTGATGCTTTACAAAGCTCAAATCAGACCTTCCTTGGAGTATTGTTCTCATGTATAGAGCTCCGCCCCAAAGCGTACTCTGAAGCTGCTGGATTTCATTCAGTAAAGAGCCATCCGACCGATTGGAGACGCAACATCACTTGAAATCTTGATAGTCTGGAACATCGAAGAAAGGTTGGAGATTTGTCTCTCTTCTATAGATACTTTTACGAAAAGTGTTCAAGTGACTTGACACATTTAATTCCACGAAGAGCGGTACATATTATAAATACGCGACGGACTGTGGCTGCTCATCGTTTTGAGGTTCATCTCCGTACACCTCGAACTTCTCTGTTCAAGAATTGTATCCATTTCATGACCTATGAGAATCAATACACCGTTTCAGAGAGTAGTTTTGAACAGTAGTTTCGTCATTGAGGCATACTTTCTTATCATTTGACTTGATGCTGAAACATATTCACCAGTTTTTCTACAGCTTAGGGTTTGAATATCATTGGAGTTTTTTTCAACACCAAGCCGTTATTATTGACCTTTCGACACGTGTTTCAATCACCAAGTGATCATCTTCAAGGGGAAGATTGAACTGAATCATCTTCAAGAGGAAGATTGAACTGAATACATCTTCCTCTTGAAGATGATCACTTGGTGGTTGAAACACGTGTCGAGGTGTTAAAAATAATGGTTTGGTTTTGGGATAAAACTCCGGTAATATCAATTACTACACCAAAGGTTCCAAACAGTGCATCACAAGTTTGGGGTTCAATTTAGGAGTTTTTATGAATTCTCAGATGATTACTATTACCGCTATCTAACTTTAGCTGCTAAGGTATTGGTTTACAGAATAGATTATTTCCAAATATCCGAACAATTTCAAAGTATTTGAACTACGTTACGTAAGTACATTAATTACAAAAAAATCCGTATTTTTGTAATCAATATACTGTGTAATGTAATGTTCAATTTGTATTTCCATCTGTCCATGTGGAAAAACATTATTTCTGGTAATAGTTCCGAAAATTAATCCTAAATTTTTGAGATGATGTATTTCCGAAATGCTTCAGTCGATTTTTGAGGGTTTACTTCCCTTTCACTCCAACATATAGTTCACTGAGTAACATTGTTGAATAATTACTTCAAATTCATTGAAGTGTTTTTCCATTGCATATGACCATGCAGTTAACAAATTCGAAAGTTATTGATTTTTCAATAACTTTCACACCTCATTTGTCCCAAATATTGGTTTCAAAATGAAAATAAGTATTTAAAAACACATTTTATTGATACATAAATAACGATTAACAAACGGGAGTGACATTACAATTTTTTGAGAAATTTCATGACGTATGAAGAATTTTATTATGAGTGAAAAATTAATTATTTGTATATTGCTGAATAATTCAAATACTTTCTGAGTTTCAAAGGATTCCTTTGTATACATGAACCTTTTTTGTGGAGTCCCATATGATGATTATAAATAAATTTAATCAGTTCGGACTTCCATTGTATAAAATGATTTGAAATTCCTGAAATAACCAATACAATTGAAAATTAAAAGAATAGCTGGAAATAACAAATTATTGAGCAAAAAAAACCTGAAATGAATTTACAGTGAAATAAAATACAAGTAAAAATTGAACAATTGAAACGAAAAAGAAATTAATAAAACTAAAAATTAGGCGATTTCAAGCCATGTTACTTCACGACGTTTCGATTGTTAGTATCTACAATCGTCTTCGGGTGATGCCCCCTCATTGGGCAAGTTTCTGAATTTTATGTAAATACATTATTCTCTTGTTTGGATATCTCAATATGTGTAATTGAACGTCTTAGTTATGATGCTGAAAAAAACATTCAATAATCAACTCCGCTTTTTTTACTTTCAATGTTATGATTTTTCATAAAATAGGTGAATGTCGCGACAAGTATTTATATAGTATAAATTGTCTAATGTAACATATTAATAGATTTAATTTGAAGTCGATTTCAGAGCTTGATTTTAGGACTTGTAAGTATTCGAAAATTATTTTTATTATCAATTTATTTAATCTAGGAAACACAACGTTCTCTTAGGTTCAAATTTTCAGAAAATAGTGTAGTTTTTTTAATACTAGGCGTGCAAAAACTGTTTTCCCAAATAAATGATGTTTTGTGTGGCTATTTTATAAAAGTATTCTGAAGCAAGACCCATCAATAATCTGCTTCTATACTTTATACCACTACGAGTTCAATTGCATTATTATATAACTCAAATGGATTCATATTATGTAATGCAAATATCAAACAACGTATAGGAATTGCAGGAAGCGATTATCTTGTTTTTCTGATAATTGTACGCTAGTTACACAAAATTTGCTAAGTCACCAGTTTCAAATGATGAACCGATGAATATTCCAATAAACATTATTTAACTATATGACAATCGCTGATTCACAATGAAATTTGATATACAAATCTGTTGATTGAAAAAATTACAGTCCGTTGAAACAAGTCGTGTTATGAACAAATTAATCAAATTATTTGTTCCACACCTACTTTTCCTCTCACTTCTTCTTTGAATCTATTTTGATTTTCGCGTTATCGTCAATCATCATCAATTGTTAGCAGCATCAATTTATCTCACACAGCGTACCATTACTTGAATCATGAAAGGATCGGTCAATGAGGTTAACGAAGCCTACTGAGATAGGTCTAAAGATAACTCTGAATTAGACACGAAATGACAAAATCGTTGCAGTTCTCAGTACTTTTTGGTCTGACGCAAAATAAAGTTTACTAATATAGTGTTGGAATTTCAAGTATGTATTATAAATAATCAGTATGTATCACACTATAAGTACGATTCCATAATAGTAGGCACTGAATTCTCAGAAATATAATTGCATTGAAACGAAAACATTGTTGTCAAGGTGTTAAGTATATTTTCCGAACGCCACTGTAAGTGACAGATTCACGCAGAAACGTCACTCATTTCTGAGAATTTAGTACCTACTATTTTGGAATTATAGTATAGTTTACACTATTTTATAATACAGGAGATTATTCTATGAACGATTTTTGACACTCGAACCCATTGATTGCAATTATTTCACAAATTGTAACAATTCCTTAGCGATTCTTATGTGACGGGTTTTTTGGTCAAAGTTCAGCAATTGTGGAACGAACTTCGCTGCCACACGTTTGATGCACAAAATTTCCGGAAAAATTACAAAGCATAAGCCAACCGATATGTCGATTCCTAAGCAACTTGTCTAATAGTCAAATCATATAAAGGAGCAATTTGTTCAGGCCAGTCTCAAACTCTCTACACTGTAGGTTAATGGACTGATACCTATCAGAAAACAACTACTCCCCTGGCTAATACCACGAAGGGCGTTTGATTATATCTGACAGGTGTCAGTGTAGGAATTTTCACTGAAGTATTTCTAGCATATGCTGTTGGCGATACAATTGCCGGAATCAATTTTAAATTATTGAACGGGCACACTTGCAGACCGGTTTCGAGCTATTTTGCCTCTCGTCAATGCAAGTTAGTGGCCATCATCAACATAGAGTCGATGATATTCCATAACTAAAACTCGAATTCCTTGCAGTATATCATTCCTCGCTGAAGCGAACAACAAACAATACAGATATGCGGTTGGTTAGTACCTCGTTCACCAGGTGGAGTAGTAACAAACCTGTTGTCACTGCCCCACCTTCGTGGTATTAGCCAGGGAAGTAGCCATTAGTGTGGGGAGTTTGAGATTGGCCGGAACAAATTGTTCCTTTATATGATTTGATTTATAGCCAGTCTTCAAGTATGCCCACTCACTATATGTAAAGAGTTCACTAATAGTGACTCAACGATTCTCCATAATTTTTTCAGATTCGGAGTACAATCATCGTATGCCACTGTCAACATTTCGAGTGTTGTGAGCACTTAATTCCAACTTTTATACCTCTCACCAACAGACTGTACAGCTGTCGAGTACGAGTGTACTAACATAATAAAATATAAACTTTGTCCGCAAAAATTGATTATTTACCTTATTTTTTGAACAATTCTCGTATAGCGAAACACGTGTTGCGATTGTTTGCGGTTTTGTCCAGTGAAAATCTCTATTTCAATTTTTGGGGAAGAAAACTTTTGGCTTTCTACTACTCCATCTTGATACAAAAAATGTGGGAATCTTCCAAAGAAAGAAAGGAAGCAATCATTTTTGAAAGAAGTAACTCTAAACATAGATGTGTAGATCAATGTAAAGAAGTAACTTTCAGATACAAAATAGGAGAAAAAGCCCTTCTGAAACAGCTACTTTCATATAAACATTGAATTACACGAAAGAAAAAATTCTTTCGAAACAAATACTTTTATATGAACACTGAATTATACAAAAAATACTTTTTTATACTCAGTTTGTATTGCAAACATTCGTTATAGAATTAATTCACAGGATTTCTATACAATATACTAAATTAATGACAGTCTCGCAAATTTTTAATTTAATTGTGACTAAATGGATAGAAATAAACTACAAAAGGTGTTAGAATCGTTATCTTTTTAAATCCCGCTTAATGAATAGTCAATACGGAATGTTTAACGATTAATTTGAAATAGTCCTCTCACAGTAAACAGTATGTGACACTTCAATGATTTCAATGTATTTTATATCGATTCTCACGTTATCGAATGCGATATTGATATTTGATATCAACAAATAGTATCTGATGACAAAGACAAACAAGTTGACCTACCACCTGTGGATAATATTCGAAGACAGTCAATTATTCAAGTCGAAGAACGTTTTGTAACTGCATATATTTTCAGAGATATCGAATTTTGTCAGTAGTTGAAAAGTATCCTTGAAACTTCATTATTATTTTCTAAATTTCCACTTAATTTATATTTTAAAAAGTATTTATTGAGCAAAACTTTCAACTATATGTATTCTCCACCCTTTCAATGGAATGGCCCCTTGAATAAAAAATAAACAGTAGTACATGTTACAGTTTAGAGCTGGAAACCCCCAAAAGGGCATCCAGGAAGGACTGGCAAGTGATAAAGAAGGTGGTAGATTTGGAGAAAATTAAATGGGCCGTAAACTCATTTCAACTCTATAAGTCACCGGGATCTGATGGCATATACCCAGTAATGCTTCAAAAGGGACCGGAACTTCTATTCAAAAAACTGTGTGTAATTCTCAGGGTAAGTTTGGCACTGGGATTTATTTCAAAAACTGGGAGACTGATCAGGGCCATCTTCATACCGAAACCTGGGAAAATCGGACAGGACTCGGTGAAGGCCTTGAGACCAATCAGTATCATGCCATTTGCGTTGAAAACGTTTAAAAAATACTTAACAGATATATCCATGACATACCACTCGTCATTTCACATTACATCATTACATTACATTGAGACCAATATGAATTCAGGTCAGGTATGTCAACAGAACGGCTCTATGTCGGGTAACGGAAAAAGTAGAATATACTCACAAAAACAAGAAAGTACTAGCTGCTTTTTTGGACATTGAGGGGGCATTTGACAATACATCTTTAGAATCAATCATCCAGGCGTCGAGGAGAAGAGAGATCGACGAGACAAGCTGCAGGTGGATAGAGTGTATGCTTAGGGGAATATTGGTATATATAACCATTATGGGGGAAACAGAAGTGGCACGGGTAGCAAGGGAGGGTTTGTCCCCTCTGTTGTGGACCACAATGGGCACAAAGCAGTGGGCTATGCAGACGACTTAGTCATCTTAGTCCAAGGTAAATACAATAATGTAGTGAAGGGATGCAAGCAGCAAGCCCTGGACATTATACCAAGATGAACCGAGAAAGAAGGGATTAATATAAGCCTATCCAAACCGACCATAGTAGCATTCACCAAGCGGTCTAAAACGGAGGGTCTCGGACCTATAAAACTTCGAGGTGAAGAAATACAAGTATCGGTGGAGGTTAAATATCTGGAAGTAATTCTAGATTCCAAATTGACCTGGAACCAACACTTGGAAAAGACAAAGAGGAAAGTGGAGGCAGCACTGATGCTGGCCAGACGCACCTATGGAAAAACATGGGGGCTAAAACCAGACATGGTGTATTGACTATACATAATGTTGGTTAAACCCATGATAACATACGCATCTCTGGTTTGGTGGCCAAAGATGGGGGAGGCTAGGATGGGCCAATTGGGACTGGAAAATTCATCGAGCTATAAAGGACCAGACAAAACAGAAATATCGGAACATGTGGAGGAGCACATATCAAATATATGTACGGTTCACATGACACCGAAGTACACTTTTAACATAAACTTAACGGACAAAATCATAAGACGTGAAGGATGGATGACAATTAATCATCCCGAGAACATGTTTGGAGAGAACACCTGATACACAGATGGGTCGAAAACCGAACATGGGACGGAAGCTGGAAAATATCGAGCGGATAGAAATCTACACTATAGCTATCCGTTAGGTCTTTACACATCTATCTTTCAGGCCGAAGTGTATGCAATCTTGCAATGTGCAAGGCTTATTAACTTTAAACCTGAACGAAATGAACGGATCAATATCTCAACAGACAGTAAGAGCGCACTTGTGGTCCTGATAATTCCGAAGGTGACATTGAGACTGGTCTGGGAATACCAGGAAGAGCTGAAAAAACTTGCTAATAGAAACAAATTGACTTTGTACTGGGTGACAGGGCATTCAGGTATTGAAAAAGCTGATTAATGTGCAAGACACGGATCATCAACTCCATATATGGGTCCTGAACCAGCTCTGGGGGTACCAAAATCATTAGTACGAAACCAAATTATGACATGGACTAACAAGAAGCATACAGAGTACTGGGCAAAAGTGGGAAGGTACGAAGTTCTCCGGAAAGAAGGCAGCCGATCTGTGAACATTCACTGGGCAAAAGTGGTAAAACCTCCATTAGGGAACCGCCCGAGAAAAGAACCGAAGAACTACTTCAACACAGTGAGGATTGACTCAGAATAATTACAGGGCTACTAACCGATCACTATCCGCTTAGAGGACACCTGAACAAAATAGGGCTGTGCAATGGAGAACTCAGCTGTAGATTATGCAACGAAGGGATAGAGACAGCTCTACATATTTTATGCAAATGTGAGGCACTGAATCACAGGAGGCAAATAATATATGTACTTATGAAATTATGTCCAGAAGAATATGACGAACATCCAATGTGGTACCTGTACAAACTAGTACAAGAAACGAGACTGATGGAATGGGTGTCATGAAAAGGTGGGAGAATAAACGCAATAAGCCCAAGGGGCTGCAGTGTTTTCTGGAGACTTGGAAGAAATAGACAAGTCAGACAGCTCCCAAGTAACTATTAAAAAATTACATATTACAGTGTCAGAGTGGCCAGTTAAGTTTTAATGCCTGTGGTGTATACGGTATTTTAAAGTTCGAAATCGTTCTTTAGTGCGGCTCTGTACAAGTAGCCTTGTCTGGGAGATCACGTGCACTATGACAGGTACTGATACGACTGAAGAAACTACTAATTTGTGTCCCTAAAGTCCACCTAAAAAAATGTGTGGCTCTGTACAAGTAGCTTTGTCTGGGAGATCACGTGTTTTCGAGCACTCCGGTGCTTAGATAGACAGAGTATGGAAACCTTACAATATATTGGTAACATTGCTTCAAAAACTTTCACTGATATTTCAATATTTCTTATTATTGGAAAGAAAAATTTTGGCTTTCTACTTTTATATGAATATTGAGTTATACAAACAACAGTTTTTCCTGTTCAGTTTGTGCTCCTAACATTCGTTATGGAATTGAATCAGGATTGCTATACAATATAGTGTATGAAACAGTTAAAATTTCACTTAGTTATATGGAACACTGTCACTTCAATGCCAATTTGGATAACATTCAATTCCAATTCACGTTTGGAGTTCAAAGTGAACAGGAAAACAGGTTTTTGTAGTTGTTTCGAATTTGTTTTTCATGTAATTCAATGTTTATAGGAAAGAAGTTGCTTCGAAGGAGCTTTTTTTTCCAATTTGTGTCTTAAAGTGACTTCTTTGCATTGTCCACACGTCTTTGTGAAAAATGTATTTTGAAATCAATTGCGTTCTTCCTTTCTTTTGAAGATTCCCACATTTTTTGTATAAAGATGGAGAAGTAGAAAACCTGAAAATTTTTTCCCAAAAATTAATTTCTCCTAAAATAATCCACTCTCAATTCAAATACTTATTATTGTTATTATAATAATGATATCAAATATTGCGACATATTGCGTTATCGTTTCGTTATGAAGAGTAGCAAAGTCTGCTTGGTAATGCATGAAAACAAAATTATCTCTGATAAACAAATTTGTGAAATATATCTTTAGGATGAGTTCAGTACGGCGAATTTTTCAATGTGAAGCTTTTTGAGTGCTCATTTTTATTGTTTAGTGATCATTTCACGAGATACTTTCCTGAGAGATGGAAAAATCACTCATTGTTGAATGAACTGTCTAACAGATTATGAAAGTAAATGCATCGACTTGATCAGAATACAATAAAGGCCTTTCGAACAAAATGAAAACCCTAATATCTGGGAGACAGGAATAGCACGTTAAAAGGTAAGACCTCGGTTATCCTCGCACAAGATTCAACTTATAGGGGTTGTCGTTCACAAGTTAGTTTCCGGAAAATAGATTTTAAATAGGTGTTAACGTTACATATCCTTCTAGAAGTGAAGGATGTGGCAATAAAAAATATTTGAACATAGGCTGTCAAATAATACCAAGCAATATGAAATCTACCAGATTGTTGAAAATCGCTGTCATAGTTAGAGACCTATACTGACCGATACTTGATGAAAATCCATTAAAACGTATTGAAAAAACATACCTCAATGTGAGATTTTCACTTGAGAGTTAACAAAACCGCGACAGAACAAATAATGATATTAGTAAATTCATTAAAAACAATAAAGATGAAACGCCAGTGTCGACTAGATGAGTATTCAAGTTGAATTGCAGTTCTCGTCCAAAATTTTATATCGGACAAACCGGAAGAACTTTTTCCGAATGAATAAAAAAGCATAGACGCGTTTTTTTGAATGGAAACACCGATACAACATTTGCGAATCATCTTTTGACAGTTCAGTCATGATTTAGACATATCGCATTTGGAAGAGAAAGGTTCAAAACTCAACCTTTTGGAATGTTTAAAAATCAATATATGTAAAAATTTTGTTTGCAACGAGGAAATTGGTAATCGGTACAGATCTCAAAAGTAGGTAAAATGATAGCTCAGGTGAACATTCTCTAGTCTTATGAGTTGGTCCTATTTATCAAGTAGAAATATGTCAGGTAGTTATATTCATAATGATTCAAATGATACAGAACAATGGCATATCCAGCCAGAGGGCGCGGGGAGCCCCCCCGCTTGGACGCAAAAAATGTTCAATTATGTTTTGTAAACTTTCATTTAAAAATTGCACATCGAAGTGTTCTTTTTTAGAATACATCACCAATTTGGTTCTTTTGTTTCAGTCAATAGAATCCATGAATCATGAGCTTGGTGAGTACATTCAGTGTCATCAAATCCAACTTCAAACTAGCTCCACAACAATATATAATAGACAACTGGGTGTTCAAACTACATTACAAAGCCTCCGTTTTATTTTTTTTTATCGCGACAATTTTGGTGACTTCAAGACAGTATATTGGCGAACATATTAGATGTATTGCAGATGGAGGAGTTCCTGAGCAAGTGATGAACACGTTTTGTTTCTTTACAACAACTTTCACCGTGGTGAGTATATCTACTTTTATGAGTCATATTAAGGATTACTTTAGCAAAATTATCTGAAAGTCAAATAATTTAGAATTGTCCAAATACTTCCAAATGAATATGAACCAGTCGCTTTGCTATCAGTGATATTAAAAAATCATGAAAAAAGCCGTAAACCGCCATAGTTAATATTTGGGAGGCTTCAACATCTTGAGCGATCATATCAATATGGCTTTCGGAAATTAAGATCAACAGGCGACCTTCTATCGTATATCGCCTAAATTTGGAATAACGCAATTGAGAAACATGGAGAGTCAAGAGCTGTTGCTCTTGATATTTCTGAGGCCTTTGACCGTGTGTGGCATGAGATTTTGCTGGCCAAACTTCGATGATATGGCTTTTAGGATAATTTTGTGTATTGTTTCCTGAAAGAACGTTTCCTTCAAGTGGCCATTGATGGATATCTCTTGAATACTTTAATCATGAACGCTGGTGTTCCCCAAGAACCCATTGAATATCCAATCCCCTTTTTATTGAATACCAACGACTTATTGGAGAAAACCAAGACACACTTTTCTCGTCATTCCATTTGGATTGCAGGGCATTGGCTGCGGATGCACATATTTACCGGCAACAGGAGGTCGCATATCTCAATTAGGATTTAGAGGTAATTTCGAATTGTGGTCAAGGTTACTAGGTTCAATTCAATGCCACGAAAATCCAAGCATCGGTTTTCACCAAAAAGATAAATATCACTGAACCGGATATAATAATGTCAGGTCAGACAATTCCGCTTTCTGCTTCAATACGTTTGTTGGGGGTTAAAATGGACACCAATATGTCTTGGCACAATCATATTGCTAGAATTGCAAAGACTGTCCGTAAAAAGCTGGGAACACTGTTCTGATTCAGAAAACTGTACAATCCCCAGCAACTTTTGATGCCTTATAAAGCTCAGATCAGACCTTGGCACATTTGATTCCACCAAAAGCGATGGACTATGGCTTCTCATCATTTTAAGAATAAATTGAGTACACCTCGTACGTCATTGTCCAAAGTTATTGAGCAATGCTATTTTTCATCACGTTAGTCGATCTACAATAAAACATATCCAAGTATCAGTTATGAAAAAATATATCCTGTCATTCTCCATACATTTTTCACTTTCATATTTGTTGTTATCAGTCTACAATTCAGGTCCAAAGATAGCCTCTAGTCAGTGGCGAGTTTAACGCCTAGCGTACCTGGCGGCCGCCAGGGGCCCCACGCCTCCGAGGGGCCCCGAAATGGCGATAGAAAGCTACATTTAAAAATTTAATGAAAAACTGCCAGAACAGAAAAAATCTACAGATGATAGATTTTTGATATTTTTATGCATTTTATCAAAAAAATCCACAGTAAATACTCAAAAGAAATTTGCAAGAACGATACTGATGTGTCCAACAACTTCGAAGACGAATTAAACAATATCTACTCTTCCTGCAGGAAAATAACGAGTTGATGAACATCACAAAAGATATGTATCGACCTGCCAAAGAAATGTCATCGACTTTTCTGAATGTTGAGACAATTTTAAAAATATTTGTAACGATACCAGTTTCGAACGCATCAGGCAAGAAATCTTTTTCTGTACTAGAAAGAGTAAAACACTATTTAAGTTCGATGTGGGAGGAACGTTTAAATAATATGGCTATATTATATATAGAACAAGATATATTGGATAAAATTGAGAGCGACAAAATAATTGATGAATTTTCAAAAGAAAAAGTAAGGCGTAAATTCATTTGAAATGTATATGTATATTCAGGGAAAGTGTACTAATGACTGCTAGTTGCAAATTGGTTACTGGCAAGTAAAAAGATCCATAAAATCGTTATCGTTATCAAAATTATTTATTGAAAAAATTTAAATGTTCGCGAGCAAATGGCTATTCGCTTTTGTCGAAGGGCCCCGAAATTTTTTCCGGCAGGAGCCCCCAATCGTCTTAATACGCCACTGCCTCTAGTTTAGAAACTTCTTGGAAACATATCGGCACCAAAGCTGCATAATGGTTGCTAAATCACTGTTAGATTCACATCTACAATGTCGTTACTTCAACTCGCTACCCATTTAGAAAATAAACGTTTCAAAAACTCAGTTTCACCATGCTGGAGTCCATAAAATTTTCAGCTGTAATATATTATCAATTTTGAATTGAAAGGGGTATAGTTTTGAGAGAAAATAATTTTTTATTAAATTTTATTGAAAAAAATTGGGAATCATCCAAAGAATTGAAGATTATTTTTGAAGTTGATTGCTTTCACCCTTACTTTGGAAGATTTTTCGTATAAAGACGAAGAAGTAGAAATCCAAAACCTTCCTTCCCCAAAAAATATTATCTTTATTCGGGAAATACTTTTGATTTTTTCATATATTTGCAGCCGTATGTCAATACATCCAATGAAGCTCTGGAAAAACTCCGATACGAGGTTTGCAACTTGTATCTTGCATGATACTCTTGAATTTCACATTTGAGAATGACTTATTTTGAATGTATAAACAGTTTTACTAAATAAACTGCAGGTCATGGTTCCTATACAAAAGCTTCTTTAGTATTGGAATATCAGACGCCTTTGACTAGTTTCTACATCATCATCTACATCATCATTACTCATCATCATCAATTAAAAAAGTTTTCGAAATAGAAAAAAAAATTTGTCAAAGATTTTTTGAATACTAGGTTTTTTGAAATGTATATTATTAGAATGTTTAAACAGGACAACAAAATCCTACGAAGTGGAATATGGAAAAGATTAATTAGTAACTTTGCGATATTTTCATATGATGTTTTTTATTGATTGGTAAAGGGATGAAAATGTTATCGTAGATGAACAATTTAGTTTTTGTCAACGTTTCGGACTTTATTAATATCCATCATCAGGGCTCTAAAATAAAATAATTTCATAAGAAAACAGTATATATGACAATACATATTGCAAATTATTATAGTTTTCACTAATCTAATAATTGTTTAAAATAACAAACAGGTGGACTTACCAAACAGTTCATCCATATTAAAAACACGTTAAAAATATATGAAACAGACAACATAGGTACGAGAACAAACGGAAATGAGGACTAACCAAATGAAACTCATACAACTTTTTTGTACTAAAATGTTAAGGAATCCGATTTAACAAACTGAAATAAGCACTGTTCAGTTTTTCTATTTCCCTTCTGGTGTTAACACTTTTTTGTTCGAAAATTTGGATCATCTCACTGAACAGGTTGAATATCTGAAATATTAGGGTTTGCAAAGTCAAAACTGTGATTGTTTTCTCCTGTGTGTTCAACGAGGGCTGTTGAATTGGCAATATTCAAATTTTTTGTATCTCTTTCATGTTCAGACAACCTGTTTTTCAGGTAACGTCCCGTTTGTCCTACATAATATTCTGTACAATCCTTGCAATTGATTTCATAAATGACGTTTGATTGTATATTCATCGGAGTTTGGTTTTTTGTTTTGAAAAATATATTTTACCTACAGTGTTAGCATTTGCAAACGCAATTTTGATGTGTTCATTATATAGAACTGATCCAAGTTTTACAGAAAGGTTATGTACATAAAGAATTCTAAAATATTTTAAATTGTTTGTTTCCGGTGTAGGGTAATTATTTTCAATAAGAAAATCTTGGATATTTCTGATGTTTTTGATCCCATTCCCAACCAATAAAAAACAGCATTTTAAATTAATTTGTGAACTTAATAAATACGAAAATTTCTTTTAGGTATTATCAGTGTGACGTTTTCTCATTTTCCTTTATTCAGCATGTAATTTGAAGAACTCAACTCTGCATGATACATAAAAAATAGCAATTTCTGTAAATGATATTGGCTTTTTAGTTTGCAAGATCAGTAATCAAGGTCTGCTTTTTGAAGTCAACTATATTGAAATTAGAAGATGCATGCTTGAAAATCCATTCTGGAATACTGGTTCCTATCCTTTTTCAAACTATGCAACTATCATCTTTATTTTATTCACATGCACTAGCTTTTCTTCGAAATTGTTTTCCTTGCATAAATTCCACTATCAGTAGTCAACTTTTTAATAATATCACTTCCAATTTCCAGATCAAGGACTTGGATGCCAAATTACTGGATTCCGGTAATCTGGCTCATCCTGGAGTGGGACCTTATGGAATAGACTCTTCAGAACCTATTAAAAGGCACGCCTACTACCAATGGGTCCCCTTCGTTTTATTTTTCCAAGCTATAATGTTCTATTTGACCCACATCATGTGGAAAAAAATGGAAGGTACAGAATATATCATAAAGTTATTCTTAGTTCATTTCTACTTTTATATAATCCTTGCAGGAGGACGATTGAGGTACTTGGTTGATGGGCTGAAATTCGCAGCATTTGCTTTGGAAGAGAAGGAGTATGAATTCAAAG
The DNA here is from genome assembly GCA_015342045.1 of Leptinotarsa lineolata. Classification (NCBI taxonomy): domain Eukaryota; kingdom Metazoa; phylum Arthropoda; class Insecta; order Coleoptera; family Chrysomelidae; genus Leptinotarsa; species Leptinotarsa lineolata. Next base: position 677 of record WOGR01001924.1, on the reverse strand, counting down.
AGAAAGATAAAAAGTTGAAAATTCCTAGTAAAGCAGAAAGGTATGTTAACTGAATCACCATCATGATCAAAATCACCTTATGTTTGAGAGTAACTACATAAGTCAGATGTCACTGAAACTTTTTATATTTACGAGGTCTGACTTCAGATATTAAACTCGTAATAATTTCGGCATAACTTCAAATGAATTAATGAATAAAAAATAAGTAGAATCACATCATTTGTACCAAATCTTCAACTAATAATATGCCAAAGGGTGATGAAAATATACAGGGTCTTTCACGACGAGCGTTCGTTAGGAATATATGAAGAACGATTCAAAATAAAAATTTGAAATTTTGTGGTAGTGGGTTTTGCAAAATGGCCTTCTCAACTAAAATATTTTCAACTTCCGATCTTTTTTCGTTATACCGGAAGTTGAGGGCAACTTCCTTATTTCAAATAGAATAGAGTTTTTCTAATGAATACCCTGTATTTTATTACATTTTTGAATTTCTCAGCAAATTTCAGGCTCACTTTGTAAAACAATGCCTCAACTCAAATTTGTTAGTTTTCGACATATTAATTTTTTTCTGAAAAATTTGACAGTTACAGCACCACTCCGAGAAAATCATAACTCATAGACAGTAACAGTTGAAAATGTGAAATTTCACAGAATCACACCTTAAGCATCAAGTC
>WOGR01001923.1:5712-18591 GCA_015342045.1 Leptinotarsa lineolata | reverse complement strand
AAATCCCTGCTACCTCCTAAACAGGATCTGACAAGTTTATAGAAATTAGATAGCGAGTATTTACTTTTATATACTGTGAGCAGATACTCATCACATCGAAATATTTTTATTCATATGAAATGGAGTACAAACTCATGAGAACAGACTCGGAGTTTATACTCCGGTATTATTCATACCACCCTATGATGACGAAATTTTTTTGGTATATAAGTGAAAAAAGTTGTTTGGATGATACCAATAAACATGCCTTTGAAAGATGAATCGAACTATTTAATTAGCATTTGAGTGAAAATAGCGTGGAAAATCTCCAACTTTGACTAATCAATTATCAAATTTAACGTTTCCTGCGTTTCCAGATATGATTTCATTATTATTGTTTACAGATAATTGATTTTTGTATTATCACCGATTACTTCATAAAACAATCGAGTACGAGTGGTCTAGCGTTTGGAGAAGTTTCTAAATTTTTTATCAAATCGAGTTTACTTATACTGCGTTTTCTAATAGAAAAAAGTAATAAATGCAAAACGCTAACAGAGTGCTCAAATAAAATTTTGTGATTTCATTATGATTTGTCGCAGCTGGTATATGCGGATTTATAATACTTTACCAGGTCCACACCATTTTTGTATCGCAAACAATATTTCATGAGCTTTCGGATCGTCATTTTATAGCTATAGCTACAGGAATCCAATCAATATTACTTATTAAAACTGATTAAAGGGTACTTTGACACATACCATTGGTTTATTTCGAAAATTTTGTCTGTCGTAACGAAACCCTTTATTTGAGCCCAAACGTGTTCAATGTGATTACTTTCAGAATAATAAGGGGGCAGACGCAGAAATATATTGCTTATCTGTGCCATCTTGTCAACTACATATTCCGTGAAACAACTTCATTTAAAGATACTATGGATACTTTTTTTAACCATACTTTCATCTGATGGTATGTTTTTTGTTGAAGCTTTTCTACATGCATTAGCTGGTATTCTTTCAACTTTTATGGAATGATAACTTGCATTAATTATCACAATCGCAGTGTTAGGTGAAATGAGGTCGAACATTTGTTAAAAATATTTTTCAAACATATTGCCGTTCATGTCTTCATGATAATCGCCAGAATGCTTTGACTCAAATATCAATAAACGGCCTTCAACAAAACCGTCAACACTTCCAACCTGGTTAATAAATTATCAGTCGCTTTTCTTTTCCAGAAGGCGACTTCAATCCGGTAGATCAGCCTTCAAAAAATGCTTGAAGTGAACTTGTAATGTTTTTAACGGTATATCCTTCGTTAAGCCAAGTTTCGTCCAGATAATAAATCTTTCAACTCTCACGTCTAAACTCTCCTATCCACCTTAGGTAATATTTACTACAGCAAACAATTTCATCATTTTCGATCAAAAGCGATTTTTGTTTTGTTTTGTCCAACCTAAATTTGATTCCTTCAAAGTTTTTCACAATTCCTTTTGGACTTATATATAACTGGAGACATACAGGTATGTGCAGGTATGTGATACATTGAAAAGTGATTAACATAGAAGGTATTAAAAATTTCAATCGAAATTCGAAAGTAAAAAAAAATTTGGGTGTTTAATTATTGAGGCGAGAGTTCTATATTTTTGTTTCTCACCATATATATATACAACTATAGAAAGTATTTTGAGATTTATTATATCAAATCGAATGTTTAAAATACTAGATTTTTCACTTTTTACCCGCCTCATTTATGTACGCCTATGTAACAGCTACCTGAAAATTACTTATTACTCTGTTGCTTAAGGAAATGGACCTGTGGACTATTTTCATATTTGAATATTGATAATGAAAATCTATTAAAAAAACTTTTTCCGCTGATTGAGATTTTGGAGGCCTTCTTCAATTATTTCAAAGAGTAAAAACAGGGATTTTTCTATTTCTTCTAGAAATAAATACCCTTAAACTAATCAAAAACCGTTTCTGGTAGTGAAAACACTATCAACTATTGATTTTTTGACTTTACCTTTTTAAAATTATTCAAGTTTATCTGTATGTTAACACATTTTGGCTTTTATCGATATAATTCGTTGTTTTTCTTCGATGGAACTAACAACATAATTGGAATAAATTCTCTGGCACTTCAAAAGGTAGTATTCTGTTCATAATCTCCCAATCAATATTTATTAGTTACGACAAAGGTATAACATTAATAATTTAAAAAAGTTTTTATTCCAAGAAAAAGAATAACATTAAATGATGTAAGTGAACTAATCAATTCAATACATACTTCAAAATAAACAATTGTATTATCGAACAGATATGATATTAGATCTAACAACTGGTTTCACATTCGATATCGCTGTGCTTATTGATTACACGGTCGAGATCAATTGAAAGTTGACACATGGGTATTCAATGGACCTAATAAAACTTCAACAAATAAGGAAATAAGCCATGCTCTTAGGTGGCGATGAACATTATTGAAAAGCCTTAAGATAATTTTGAAAAAGAATGGCTTTAGTACTTTTCGCCTTCAAGGTTTGTACGTAAAAAACAGAGCTGCCGTTATCGTCTTAGAAGAATGACGAATTACCGTTAGAAAGCTCGCCCTCATGCCAATATTCACTTTATACATCATGAAATCAAGATGCCTTCGAACGTCCATAGCGAGTCCAAGAAGATCATCCAAAGAGAAGAAACCAGCAAGTCACTAATGTAACCCACTAACACATCAAGTGCTGCCAAGCAAACGACATCATCATGGTATTGCAGATACGTTTTGTTTCAACTCTGATGCTATATATCAATTCGAACTTTTGAAGTCTTTAGACAGGCATGGAAGCCTATATTCCTTACAAAAATGTTTTACAATGACAAATTTTGGTTCAACAAGAAATACCTATTTTTATAAAGATAATAATAATAATAACTAGTTTTCTCTTATACGAAGGATTCATACATGCAGTCGAGCCGCATTGAAATACATCGATAACAGGAAAACTAAAGAAAGAAGCCAGTATGTTGATTAGTCGAAGGTGTATGAAAAATTTCCATTGAAAAGAAAAAATGTAATATGAATCATTTATTTCAATAAGAAAACCAGTTGCATCTTATTTCGAACGGTAACTTATATTCTATGCTTTGAAAACCTTCGTGGCCTTGAAGTTGTTTTCCTCCACATATGTATTTATAATACGATATACACCATTGTATACTATATACGTAAACGTAAACGCAAGAGTTCAGTAGACATTTCATATTTCAGTTGACAAATAACAAATGTATTCACTATTTACATTTTTTCAATTCTGCATCCATCTGAGCAGACTAAGTGATATGTTCATCAATAAAATACCGAGATATTTAGTGACCCTACTTTGCCTAATTGTTTTATAATGCATTTTGATAATTAAACATTTATTCAAATCAAACGAGGTGAATAATATCATCACTTCAGTTTAGTTTCTTATGAGCCACCAGTACTTACAGATAAATTCCTGAACATTTTCTGTTCCATAGGTTCCATAGTTAAACGCAACGGGTATACTTTAAGCATTGTGATAAAAGGACAGAACACAAGCACTATAGGAAAATCCTTAAGGCGCTGGAGATTGAATTCATTTGGAAAAACGTTCTCAGGAAGGTTATTTCACATAAACGCAGTTCTCCAAAAAAAAGTTGATTTGGAAACGTAAATTTACGGAGTGTCTTCGAAAATCTTCGTCTTTTCAAAAAACTGGTGAGTCAAAAGTTTACTGCTATCCCATACGAACCAAAATCCACTAATAAGTTGATTCAAATATTTCAAAGAATAAATAAAATTTACTTACAGAATTACTTCATTTCAACGATGATTAGGTGAGCCTAAAAACAAGATGAAGGAAACTAGAAAGTCTAGGACTTATGAAATAAGATGTGAGAACTGTTACCGAAAGTATATCAAGCTACGAAGAATGGCTACATACGAAAATTAACATTGACCAAAATTGTGGAGACTGGTACATGACAGTAGACTTTAAGTTGCTTTCGAAACTCTGGAAATAGCAATGTGTGGCATTCAGGCATTAGAACTATGAACAATGACAAAAGTGCTATTCCAGTCCACTGTTTACTCTTTTATGAAGTCGTCTATTTGAAGTGACGAAAACATTCACGAGATATTCCTCGCTAATTTGTAGCAGTTAAGATATAAATAGGCAAAATCAAAGTTGAGATTTCATTATAGCTAACTTGGTTGATAATGTTCCTTACTCTCAGATTTAGTGTAGCTTCGTCACTAACCACATTAAAACCAATTACCCAACCGGGGCCACCGTGCTGGGTAATCGCACGTTAAACGGTAAGGCCTCGTTAAATCCATTGCTCGCCAAATTTCGACTTCTGAGGGTTGACGTTCGTCAGCTGGTTAACGGAACGAACAACAACAATTAAAACCAACAAGATTATCACCATGAAACGTGGGGCAGAGTTAATGTCTAATTGATTAGTTATTAGAATTTCGCAAGTTTTTACATTAGTGAGTGTATTGTATCTTTGTGTATTAGGGTGTCCCTTATTTTTCGAAGTTTCACTTTTCTTACGCATGGGTTTTAGTTTAATTCATTCAATCGTAAAACACTCGGAAATAAATTTAGAAAATCGCATTGGAATTAAGAAGCAATAAAAAAGTACTTTCCTAGTTGGTGACGTAAATTACCAAATAACAGGCGCAAAGTTACCGTCTAACCGTCAAGTCCTTGCAGTACTTTTTTTCAACATTCGCGAAGTTCAATTGACTGTTAGTGAAAGCGCAAATCTTGTCATTCGAAAGTGCATTATATTATGGGAAAAACTAGAATTCCTACCAGAGCTGTACCGAACTGTGTAAAAAACTTGTGGATCTTCACCATGCTTGAAGAGAGTTGTTGAAAAAATGAAAAAATCAAGATGCTAACAAGTGTCGTGAGAGGGAGTTTCAAAACAATTTACAAAAAGTATTCGACATATCACACGCTGATGCTTTTGAACGGATGAAAATAGAATACGATACGTTGTTTTTAAAAAATTAAGAGAACCTGGGCGTCTAGGGTGTTTGGTGGGCGTATACAAGAAGTTATCCTAGAAAGAAGAAAGAACAAGATATAGAATCAAAAGAAGGATAAAAAGACATGAGCAAATGTGTTTCGGGAGTTTATCGTCATCGTCTACTACTCAGTATTTTATGTAAACGCAAGTAGATGACAATCAACCTATTAGTTCTGATGACAGCCTCGAGGAATCCTTGCTGTCCACCTCACAAACGGTTAGTTCTGGAACTACTATCAAAAGAGGGAGGAAAAACTTTATTACGCCTAAGTTAGTTGCAGCTTTAGATATATCCTAATTAGGCATGAGGCATTCTATTTATATACTTCAGGCTGTAGTAGAAGCACTAGACGCCTACCAATTCTCATTTCATTTGGAGAAAAGGAACAACTTCTGGCTGTACCCAAACTGGATAGCCTTCCGGGCAAGATCAAGCTAAAGCTGTGTTAGACGCACTTTATGATTGGAACCTCGATGTCAAAGTACGAATGATGTGCTGCTATACAACTGCGTCTGAAAGGAGCTTGTGCACTTTTGAAACAGAAAGGATTAGGTACTTTTTGCTTGCCGCCATCACGTTATGAAATGGTTTAAAAATGTGTATATGAAACAAAAATCTCCCAGTATGTCACAAATAGCCCTGATATCTCAATGTTCAAGAAATTTAGAGATAACTGGAAAACTATTATTTCCGCTGCTATTGAAATATACACTGATATCATCACACATTTCTGTAATACAGCAATGAAAGATTTGTTGACATTTTATAATAAAGAACTACCAAAAACCATTGTACGTGACGATTACCGGGAACTGATTCAACTATTTATTATTTTCTTAGGAGATAATTAGAAAAAAATTAAAATCAAACCTCCCGAAGCGTTGTATCAAGCAAGGTGGATGGCTAGAGCTATTTACTCATCAAAAATATGTTTGTTGCAATCCCAGTTAAAAATTAGCGTCAAAGATAAACGAGTACTTCCAGACGTTTGTTTATTCATTGCGGTCATTAAAGAGGTATGAAGAATATAAAACTGTTGACAAAGCGATCGCCAAAGCAGCCCTGAGCACGTACAGTCATCATTTTTGGTGCTTGTCAGAAAAAATCGCCATTTTATCACTCTGGTGACGAAGTTGATGAACAAAAAAAGAGTTTGTACGATTCTGGGAAGAAATAAAAGATAAACTGTCTGATTATTTGTACGATAAGTACTTAAATAGGAACTCATAGCCTACTACCATTCTTTACACTGTTACATTGATATTGTTCCAGGAAAATCATTAAGTGATTTTGTATCTATCAAGAGTACTAATCGATTAAAAATTGATGATAACTTTCTCCAGAGACCCGTTTCTACATAGGACGAAGACGTTGCCTTTATTGAGGCTAGAAAAAAGTTCTTTCTTTGGCGGCGATACTGCTGAAAGAGCTGTAAAACTTATGCAAGATTTTTATGGTTTGCAAAAGAAGAACAGAAACAATTTTTGCTACGCTGTATGCAAGAACATAGAAATCTCTATCCAGATTGTATTTTAATGAATACTTACCTACCTATTATTGTTGACTATTATTTGTAATAATAGCTATTGAATAAAAATAATTCAATTGATTTAATTAACTACTCAACGGGTCTAAAATAGACTTTTCTAAATATTCATAGCCCTATCAGCACGGATTAATGTTGACGTAGGAAGATAAAATTTTGTATTTAACTAGGTCTAGGTAGAGTAAAAAGAAATAGAGGGTATGCATTTCGATATTCGAAAAAAAAATCATCGATATAAGGGACACTCGAATTTGTATTTGTAACCAATTAAGTAGGCATTCTTTTACAATTTATTCATGACAAATATACCGAAACTTTACTCATCCAGATAATAAATCATGTGAATATGATAGGCGAGAGAGAAATCGGTGAGTCAAAATATTTCTGAGAAAACAACTCATACGTTGATGTTACTTATCTTTGAACTTATTGATATTCTCTTAGTCATTCATTAGCATCACTGGATACATTTTTATGAATATATTTTGTTCAATTTTTTTACAGTGTTTCTTAATAACATTCTAATATTTAAGATTATTTTTGGATCCATATTTTCAATAGGTATTGAGTAACTAGTATGACCTAGATATTTTTGTGAAAATCCTTCTTCTATGGATCAGAAGGCACTTTCTGCTATACAATATATTTCTTATTGTTGCTTGAATTGCCGCTGCTGTTATTTTTAACAAAAATTTACATTTGATATCCTCATTCTTTGCTATGCAAATCTAGACTTTTTATTTTATCGATTGAAATACGGTTTTCGCATAGAAAATGAAACACATTCATTTGCACGTCACATTGCAGTCATTACAATTACAATTATTGAAAAAACACTGACTTTACAGATAGACATTATTACATAACACTGGAAGACGGGCGGTTGTATGAGGAGCGCTTTCCAAATAGAAATATTACAAATGAACGAACATGAAAACAATATTCTAGGAGTATAAAAAGCTTGTCGCCCACTTGTCTGTCACAGCACGGCACGGCGCTGTCCGTTACCTGATGGTGACGGTTGGTAGCATCGCCCACTTGTCCAGCTACAACCAGCATACAGAAGATACTTTTTGTTCGATTTCAAGGAAATTTCAGTTGACATCGAATGGTGACAGAAATATGTTTATCACTAGCAGTTCTGACGAAAAAGACGTCATTATAGTAGCCGTATTATTGAATGAAGAAGAAAATATTCACAAAGAAGGATGTGGGTCTATCCCATTAATTAAAAGAGGTCAAATCTGGGAGAGTTTCATCATCTTTTCAACGACCTGAAAGAAGACGAGAAGAAATTTTTCCAGTATTTCAGAATGACTTCAGGCAAATTCATATAGTTCCTTCAATTTTTGGACCATGCAAATCAATTTTTCCTCGTCCATTTTCATAGATACCGTCTGAAACTATGTTGTCAACTGTTGGAATAGCAAAACAGAGAGACAGAAACTTCCCAGGCACGTTTGGAGAAGTTGATGCTGGCAAGCGCTGGCCGGCGACGCGCTCAATTGGCCAGTCCGTCACAGCACGTACCGTTATTTGCCGGAAGGTATCGGAGAGCTGGAATCCTTTCCGGCGTCGGAAGCCCTTGGCTGTGCCGTGCAGGGCTAGTAGGCGGTTGTCCATTCATTTTCATTGTTCCAATCCTATCCGTATTTTGACGGGATGGGACGTGCCAGACAAGTGGGCGACAAGCTTAATATACTCCGAACATCAGAGGTAGCGGTTTGGAATTCAGTTGAGGAAGATCCCGGATTCAGTACAATTTGATACGTAAAATATTATCGTTTAAACAATTCTCCATAAATTTTCATCATAACCTAACTAGATCAACGGGTTCAGGCTCTACATCCGATGGTTTCTTCAAAGTCAGTTTTTTTTCAGAAACGCACTCCATAATTTCCCATATCCCATTTTGGTATAGGGGAAATAATAATCGCTGGATATATCGCGGTGGATACAGGTATGGCCTGACCTAAGTCTTCGGACCTCAATAGTTCAATGAATTCACTCAATCTCAACAAATGTCATGTTAGTTTAGTTGATGTTTTTAACGAAATGAGTAGGCTCAAAAACAGTTTCAGTTCTGGACTAGATGGTGTTCCACCATTTTTACACAAGAAATGTGTTTGTACCTTGAGTACTCCATTATACCTTTTATTTAATTTATCCCTGGACTCTGGTGACTTTCCTGTTTTGGTAAAACAGTTTCATCAAACCCATTACTAATCAAGGGATGGATGTAATATAAAAAATTATAGTATTAGTATTCCATCAGCCATCTCCAAAATATTTGATTGTCTCGTAGTAAAACAACTTTCTTGACACTGCTCCAGCAGTCTAACTAATCAACATGGCTTTTTAAAAGGTGAGTTCACAGTGACGAATTTATTATTATATCACAAGGATATATTGGATGCATTTGAAAAGCGGGTCAATTCAATATATACAGATTTTTTAAAGGCCCTTGAAAGGGTCTATCTCTATATATTGCTAAATGAACTTGAATCTTTTGGATTGAGCGGTACTATACTATCGTGGGTTGAAAGCTTTTTGAAAGGGAGAATTCAGTGGGTAAAAATTAACAATTATATTACTCAAATACGATAGTCCACTATCAAGTGGACTGTAGTGTCCACAAGTCAGATCTCAATTTTTTCCCCAACTATTTGGAAGTATTTAAACATGAGGTCAAGGATTATGTATTTACTATGTAATTATGTCTTTACTGCGTAAGTAGTTAATGCGATTATATATTAGTTTTAAGTTGGTTTTCAATGTGTAGGTTATTGTTTATATAAAATCGTATTACAACATTGTTTGGGTTTCCAGTTTATACTGAACAAATGAATTCATCTCAAAACATTGGTTTTCTACACACTAATTCATTTCGAAGAGCAGTTAGGAAAGTGCATCCAAGTTTCTTGTGCGTGCATCTGCCTTGCTATGAGAAAATTAGCAAACTCCTGCACATTTACATGATAATATGGATTCAATGAACTTTTATAGGTTCAGTGCAAAAATAAAAACGTATAGCTTCTTTATAGTGGGAAATGCCTTTTGATACAAAAAAGATACGTAATATATGTTTCACAAAAATATCTAGGGTCATACCAAAGTTACTTTTAAATAAGATTTTCATGTTTGAAAATTAAAAAAAAATTACCTCGGTTTTTTAAATGTCCCCAAAACTAATCTCCTTTTAGCACGTTAATGAGAAAAACCCTGTAGTAAAATAACATATTGTAAAATATCAAGTAACATCGGTAAATTCACAGATTAGCAGTTATTTATCAATTGAGGGTCCCAAATATTCACTTACATTAAACGGATTAACGTTCATACATTTTTGAATATTTTAACCACATTGCTCAATTTTTGAGAAAAAACGGAACTGTATCGATTACCAAAAATTAAACTTTTATTTCACTTTATTGAAGATGAATTATTATTTGTTTAAGGCCTAAGGTTGTCACATGATAATCTTGTATCATCAGTTTTTGTATAGCATTAATGCTTTCTGATAAAACAGATATAATAATGTACAACAGATTTCCGACGATCTACACATTCACAAGTTGAAAATTGGTGGTATCGAAAGGTTGAGGGCGGTTTATCGATGTTTGAGCTTTTTGGCGATTACCATAAAGACATGACCGACGATGTGTTCGAAGAATATTTTGAGCAAATGTTAGACCTTATTCCACCTAACTCTGTGATTGTGATGGAAAATGAAGTTATCATCCAGAAAAGTTGAAATAATACCATCATTGAATGTCTTCGACAAAAACATACCATCTGATAATATGGTTGAAAAGAACTATTGTCTATATAGAATGTTCAAATAAAGCTCGTTACACGGAATATGTAGTCGATAATATGGCACAGAAACGAAATATTATTATTCTGCGTCTGCCCCTTATCATTCCGAATTTAATGTCATTAAAACAAAATAATGAGGACTGTATCAAGGAGAAATACATACATATTAGAAAATTAATGTTTTGAAATGAAATCTCGAAACATTCATCTCCCCAAACGTACCTACGCAGTAGGTTCTGGTAAATGCCGAAGAACAACTACTTCCCCGGCTAATACCACGCTGGACATTGAATGATATCCGACGGACGCATCCTGTGTAACAATACTCTGACAGAAATCAAAACAATGAAGGATATAATTCAATGTCCACCGTGGTATTAGCCGGGGAAGCAGTTGTTTTCCGGCAAGCATTTGGCAGAACCTACTGTGTAGGTACGTTGGGAGAAATATTTACTTTCTAATATTAATTCCATTGAACTTGTTTGGTCTCGAGTAAAAGGTTTCGTTGCACGAACAAACACGACATTTAAAATAAAAGATGCCAACATACTCTTCAGGGTCGTTAAAAAATATTGATTCCAAAAAATGGCGAAAATGTATTGAACATGTTATGAAAGAAGAGGACAACATTGGAAATTAGACCATTCAGTTTACGAAATTGTAGAACCAATAATATAATCGTACTTATCTGATGATAACATACCATAATTTTTGCCTATACCTAATACCGTCTCAAATATATTATGTGAATATTTCAAATTACAATGTTATAACCACTAATAATTGCATATAAATAAATGAACATAGTTAATAGTTTCGAAACAAGTATTTTTATTAAATACCCAAACGCACGCCACTGCAGATGGCAAAACGACCCAAAGTATCATAAAATCTATTGTTTGGCGAGTGTTTTGATATACAAAATACAGTGGACCTGGTAAAGTACCAGCGTTTTGCAATTATAATGAGCGTTTGATAATCTTTACTATTAGGAAACAGAGTATAGCTGCGTTAATTAATTTGTTGGGTATTGAGTTGGATCCCAATATGTCTTGGCACAATCATGTTACTGGAATAGTGAAAAAGAAACTTGCGAAAATTGCAATTAACACTGTGAAGTAGAGCAACAGATTTATCTTATTGGACACTAAAATTTCCAATCTCACACAGTCATTAATTAAATAATTTAGTAGATCACCGGTATAGCCATCAAGAAAATACCATCAAAAGAGGAAACGTTTTAAATACTCGTACCTCAAAAAAGAAGTAACGGAAACTTCTTAATGCCAACTGATATTTACGAAATGAAATCCTCAGTAAAATAAAAAAACAAGAAATCAGCTGAATTTGATGTAATTTCCAGCGACACATTCGCAAACCTGTCAGATACTGTTCTGATGTTCTGGAAGCATCTATTAATCAGTCGCTCTCGTTACCTATTTCCTTCATTCTTAAAAGGAGGTGAAACCGATGATCCTTCCAATTATCGTTCTATTTTACTCCTTCCTATCTTATCAAAAATAGAGAAAAAAGTGAAAGAGAGGTTGATGAAATTTTAAAGGAACATAAAATTTTGTCACAATGTCAAAATGATTTTCAAATTTCAAAAAGCACGATCACTGATTTTTTTTTCTTCTTGAGAAAACATTTAAATTTCACTAGTTCGGACTTCCATTGTCTAATATGATATAAAATGATTTGAAATCTCTGAGAGAACAAATAAAATTAAAAATTTTAATGAATACCTTAAAATAACAATTTTATTGAGCAATTAATACAATAAAATGAATATAGGCAAAAAATTAAAAATTGAAAAATAAATCAAAAAGATTTGAAACCGAGCTACTACACGACGTTTCGATTGTTATAGTACCGTGAAGTTACTTGGTTTGAAATCTTTTTAATTTTTATTTCATTTTTAATTGTTAAACTTTTAATTTTTTGCTCATTCTCGTTTTATTGTATTCATTGCTTAATATAATTGTTATTTTCAGCTATTAATTTCAATTTTTAACTTTATTTGTTTTTTCAGAGATTTCAAATCATTTTATATCATATATTAGACAATGGAAGTCCGAATTCATCATGAATCATTGTCAACCACTTTTAAACAAACATATTCAAGTTCAAATGATGGCGAATGAGTTGCAACAGTATTCTGTGATTTTTCGAAATCATTCGACTACGTTAACCACAGCTGCATCATTATGGTTTCATGCCTGCTCGGCAGAAAACAGAGTATGAAGATTTTAAATGAACCTGAAAAAAAAATTGGTTGGGTAACAGAATCAATTTCTTCTTAGAAAAAAAAACAACAATTGTTTTCTTGCCCACGTTTCGAATTTAATTAAATTCTTCCTCAGGGCTCGAAAAGTAGTTTTTCCATGTTGATATTAGTATTATTAAAACCATCAGACATATTGAATACATTTAACAGAAAATAAAAAACATTGCAACAATTTCGAGAC
>WOGR01001922.1:0-18593 GCA_015342045.1 Leptinotarsa lineolata | reverse complement strand
TGATAAGTTTAAAATGCGTTGTTTTAGAGCTCTTTTATGAAAACTACTTGATTTTCGTCAGGAGGAACATTCCCCATGTGCTTGTTTAGGATAGAATATTTTCTATCATTGATTAAATTAAACAGGGGTAGCAAAAATTTTTCCGCTTATGTCATCAATATCTTCTGCCGAATTAGATGTAATTATATTTTACATTTTTTCACTTCGAGTTGTGATACAGAGATACATTGCAACATGTCTCAATTATGGCAGGTATATTTTCTATCAATTATTGTTGAGCTAAAGTTTTCACTCAGATCTTTGGATTTAAAAAAAAAAACAACCAAACTGTTAACCATAATATCCTTTATTGTAGTAAACATATATTACACTAGATTTATATATTCATATGTATATAAAGTAGGTAAGTCAATAAGATTCACTAGAAACTAACATTTTGGTATGTTTGTTAAGAATACCTAATATAACTCTGACATCAAATAAAATAAATTATTAGAGTACAACAATTGCTTTCGAAACTCCTGCAGTAATAATACATCTTACTGTTTTTCAAAAACAGCATGCAATGGAAATATGACGAGTACCTCAGGACCAATAGATCATAAAAAATATGACTGATACTGTATGGCGACAGACCTAAGAATATGACTATTTTATTTCTGAACCTTCACTGGGATACTAAAGCTGTCAAATGTCAAAATTTATTTTCATTGCTAGTAACCCTGCATGTACACCAATAATTTCACAACAGAAATAAATCCAAACCAGAATTACAATTAGATCAACAATTCTATGATAAATCTTTATAACTTTGTAGAATTGACCAATATCTTATTTATTGTCTTCGAACAAATTAATATTCATTTCAACAGAAAATAAAATGTAGAAAACAACAAATTGAATCTGGATTAGAATTATGGAACAAACTTCAAAAATGATATGAAACAACATCCATGAAGAAAAAACATTCTCTTTGAGTCAAAAATAAGTTGCAAATGATGTTGCAAAAATCATTCACTGGAAGAAATTTGAACAAATGCGAAGTAAAGCAAACGAAACAAATAATAATAGCATAATTACTGAAGATCGGCCAAAATAAGATATCCAGAATGAGAAAACCAAAACGCAATCAACTAGTTGATACCCAAAACAAAATTACAAAACATACAATTTGGCACTTGTGCTAATAAAATTTGTTCATTATTTCATCCAACAGCATTTGTAAGGAATCGAAATGTAACGGTTTTCCCAAAACAAATGCCAATTTTCTCCAAATCACAACCGGCTACTCTAATAAATAGGGGTTAATTACAATCAACTATGATACAAAACAAATACAGATTATAAATAATATATTTACAAGGAGAGTATATACATCAGACGCAACTGAACTTGACACCATCATCGCTAGAGTAGCAGTTATGGCAGTGCAACTTCTCATTGCGAACACGAACATCGGTCCCCATCATGCCGTCGCCTAATTGAACGTGACAAACGCAGCACTTGAAACATTCCATGTGGTAAAAAAGACACAAACTTTCAATGATCATGGCTGCTCCTCGACCTGAAAATTCAAGTGTGCGTGAGAGAAACACATTGAAAATGTGAAAAATAATAGTATTTAACTTTTCTTGATGAATAAAAAAAAATCACAAATTAATGAGAAGTATCAAGGTTCTGCATTAAATGGTTTTGAGGTTTCTAACTTGAAAGCAATTAGTAACTTTTATACATGATCTACGTATTTTTGCAAGAAGTATATTTTGAAATTATACATCTTTTGTATGAAGATGGAGAAGTAGAAAGTTAAAAAAATGTTTACCAAAAGCTATCATGGTACTTATGAAGTTTGTAAACACTCTATAATATGTACCATATGAGAAATGAAATTTGATGAATGCATAAAACAGACTTAGCAAGAATTCCACACTGCACTGGTCTCATATAAACAATAGTGATCTATCTAATCATTTTTGGTGTTGGGTTGGGTATTTTCAGATCATTATTCTCACATATTTACAATTTCAACAGCTGCGTTCCAAGAATATTACGATTAGCCAATAGTAACAATGATCTTGCGATTTTCAACACGTCCTTGCATCATTTTTAAACTGAATTACGGAATACTGTGCTTTAATGTTTTAATGTATAGTTTAAGTCATTGTCTTTTGTCGTTTCATACTCTAAATTACCCCTTTAAAACTTTAAATTACCCCCTTTTATTGCAGCACCTTATTTGATTTTATTTTAATTATAATTTAACATTGCAATTTATACTTTAAACAGGCTTGCCCGTAAATAAAATTTATGATAAGGAATTCATTAGTACTGCTTCACTTACATCAAGCCACAGTTGTTTTTGTATAGTCAATATTACAAGTAGTCTCTCATGAGTACCTATTTGAATTGTTTCTAGTACCAACAGACTTTTAGATATAATCAAAAAATTTGTACCAATTACATATATTATTGTAAATCCATGTAGATATTTCATTAAATCACATAAGAAAAAACAACAGTCCCTATATAGATCATGGGGAATACCCATTTCTGACCGTTATGTATTAACTGCGTACGTATTCTCAAGATGACGGAACGGTAGTCTGTTGGGTTGGTGGTTTGTTCCACTCATTCAGTCGAACATCAGGTGGAACGATGGTTCGAGCAAAGGAGTCAGACGATCAATTTTCACTGTTCTATCGTCCAACCCGTTCTAGAAGCCTTAGCTCGCACAATATTTGACTTTTGTTCTTAGGGGGGCGACGCTGAATAACGGAACAACAGATTTCAACAGAGATGTAACAGAAGATATGGATTCAATATGTCTTCAGCAACTGCTGCAACTCCCATGTCGATATATTTTCAAAAAATAATGAATCGTGCACAAATGAAAATTATTTAAAATTGTTTCGTTATTCTCAACTTGATAATCATTGAAACTTATCTCATCAAAATTTTTGGAATGTTTCCATTTAGATTTTTGTGCCTTTGAAGATACTGAATTTAATACCAAAATTTGCAGTTTCTTGAAAATCAATAACCATTATACAAAGATGAATATTTTCAAAAAATAATTTTCTCTTTATAGTCTCAAAAAAGAAGTATTCTGTATACTTTCATTACCTAATTCATTTCCACAATATGAACATTTCTTTTTGCCACTAACACTCAAAATCCTATCTTGGGACTCGTCCACAACCATCGGCGGAGAGTAAGTCATAGTCGGCGAAGCATGGTTCATAACCTGAGGATGACTGAGGTAAGAATGCTGCAAGGGGTCTTTTTTGTAGTTTCCATCCGTTCTGAGAAAAAGAGATTATTATTATGAAAGTAAAAGAAATCTGAGAAGTTAAATGAAATGAGAAAATAATTGATACTTATAGTATTTGGTTCAATGAAAATGATTTGGTGAAAGTAAAAAAATAATCACCTCACAGTTTGCTGTAGACGATCATTGGCATTCAGCCTACTTTGAGTACGTGGCCTGGGTTGTTGCCAATTCGTATTAGGAGCAATGTTTTTTTTCTGATCAGATATCCTTCTCAGCTCCGCTTCCTGTAAAACAGTCACTTTCAAGACACCTTGTAGTAAAAGGCCATTATGTTTCTTTCGATGAAGGTTCCATTTTTCTTTCAACATCAACTAAGTCATGATGTTATCAGGAACATTTTTTTTAATTTATGGGGTGTATCTTAAATTCTGTCATTGATTTCAGGTGGTGATTATTTATTATATTTTATGAAAAGAAGTTCATAATAACTCAAAAGTCTTTCAGCCGATTTTAATGAGACTAGATGTGTTTGTTAGCAGTGACAAGGGACTTCTTTTCATTAAATTAGATTATAGATAATAATTTCAGTGGCGTCACAGAGGATTACCTGATTGATATTTATAGTAAAAATCATTGTACGGCATTGTTTTTCTCTAAGTTTGATATATGTATATATCAGATTGAACAATTGATAAAAAAGTGTTTGTGTACAACTTTCATATAAATGCACTAAACGGAAAAAATATTTCTTCAACTGTTTGATCTAGGTTATTCTGTAACATATTCAAAATCTTCCCGTGTAAGATTTCCTATTTTGTATCCGCGGCAAGCCTCTTACTCACAGAATAACCTAGATCAAACAATGAAATAAATTAGTTTTTCATTTTTAATGCATTTGTATAAAAGTTTTCCTTTAAAAATGTTTATTGATCTTTTTTTCAAATCGAAGTAAAAATTGAATATGTATATGTATGATATTAATTTGTAAAGTGAAAAATGATTTAACCACGACACTGCTTGTAAGACATTCTTGATTTTTTCAAGATGTTTATAGTTTCTTCTTCCATTTTTTGTCGTAGAATTCAGAAATACTTCTAACGATAAGAGAATGTTGATTGTGTTAACCATAGTGGGTACAAGTCACTAGTATTGTGAAATGTTTTGACGACAGGTAACAAGTAGTATCATCAAATTGTTTAGCGTGCAAACACGGTTGTATTAGTACATACCTAGTAGATATGAACAACTCTGAATTAGCTGAAATGCATTCCGTTTATGGACTAAAAGATAGAAATGTTGCAGAAGCCTGTCTACCCTATCGAGAAAGATACCCTAACAGGGATATTCCAACAGAAATAACTTTCACCACGCTAATTTTACACGCTTGACAGCATGGAACTTGATCTTTAACGAAATAAGCTGAGCGTCCTTTTAGACTGAGGAAAAAATGACCACAATTAGAGGAAACAATTTTTCAAGAAGTTGAAGGCAATTCCTCAATAAGTACCGAAAAATTGGCTGCACAGTTCAATGTCAGTCATAGAAGCGTTTAGAAGGTTTGGCATATAAGTTTATTGTATCCATACCACAAGCAACGGGTGCAGACACTGTTACTAAGAGATTTTCCTAGAATCTGGACACAATATAGACTTTCCATAAATTAATTGTTTCCTGTGATCCAACATGAGTTGTCTAAGTCTATGTTGCACTGCCTGCAACTGAGGTCTCCCTGATACTGTGCAATTTTGTTCAGGAGTCCTGAAAATTAACAGTAGCTTCGTAATTATTTTGAGTCAACCCTATTGAGTTTAAGCAGTGTTCTTCAGTTCATTTATCAGAAATTTACTTCAAAAAAGTTTCCCCATGTGTATTCCCGGGTATATTTTCCCAGTAGGTACTCTTTTTGTTTCTTACTGACCCATTTCCTGACCTAGTACAGTACCGTAGATTTTTGTACCTCCACAACTAGTTCAGAACCCACATATGAAGTTGATAATCCGTATCTAAGACATTCTTCAACTTTTTCGTTGTCAGCGATTTTCAACTGTACCACTGCAGTGTGTATTTATTTCTATTCGCTAGTTCCTTCAGCTCTTCAGAACATTCCTAGACCAGATTCAAAATTACTCTTGGCTTCATCAATGCCTTGAGTGAAGCTATTGATATGCTCATTTCACTGAGGCCTCAAACTAAAACTCCTTGCGCATTGTAAAATGAAACACACTTCCACCTGGAAAACGTATGTGTACTGACCAAGCGAGTAACTGTATGTAAATTTCTACCCGCACAATATAGTCCAGCTCATGTCTGTTGTTGATTTTCGACCTGTCTAGATACCATCTATTTTTGCTAAGCATGTTCTCTGGATCATCATCTACTTTTCACAGTTTGTGATTTTAACTTTGGTCCATAAACATGTTTGTTCATTTCTCCACCTAATCTGAAATTTTCATTTTGCCCATTTCTTTGTAGCTCGGTGAATTTTTTAGTCTGATGATCTGCTTTTGACACGCCCCATCATTACAAAATGTGAACAGGGTTGATTCACACGGGTCTTCAATGCTGTTATAGGTGTGGTTCTCATATATTTCATGCCATTATTAACCATCAAGCAAGTCTATACACTGCCTATTTTTAATAACAGTCGCTTATTTCATCTAAGGCCATCAAACTAAAGAGGCATACATTATAATAGGTTTTAGTTACATATATTTTTTAGGTACATCTGGCCAGATTCAGTGCTACCTCCGGCCTTATATTACCCTACCTTCATCTTTGTTCTAGATTCTTCCTCTAAGCATGCAGTCTATCCACTTGTAACCTTGTATCATCAATCTCTACTTCTTGATGCCTCAATAAATTTTTCTATCATTCTAACAACGTATGAACCAATGAATCTCTGATATCTAAGAAATTCTGGATTATAATTTTCATCACGTATCTATGGAACGATTCCAACAAATATCGTATTCACTTCTTACATGATACTGTAATACGATTGATACAATCAAAGGCCTTGTGAAAAACTGACCACTAATCTCAAAAATAATTCTGTATTTAGCAGTATACTTTTATGTATATGAATTAATTAATGTCTAGAGAAGGTATAAATGGACAAAGCAATTCTAAGACCTTATTTGTCAAACCTGAACATTATCGACTTCTGAATGATCGAAGGTGATCCAAATTTCACATTCGTGTTCAACAAACTTAATTACACAAGTTAATTTTTTTTAATCATCCAAATTGTGCTATTTTTATTAATTTCTAGAATTATTATTCTTGATCAAAAACTTTTAATATAAATTGATGAAGCAATTAGCAGAATCTTCTTGCGAGACTTCAAAGTTTGTAGTAGTATGCTGTTGAAGTAACAAGTAGCAATATGAAACAGAAAAATAATGAATAAGCCTCATGGCGGAAGCCTCTTACAATATTATGTAGTTCCACAGAAAAATAGCTAGATGTCGCAACCTTTGCAAAAACAGCGAATTCTGTGTGTGCTTACCTGGATAACCCAATGCTGATTATAGTTCCGGCCCTCAGAATTTATTTTGGGTTGTTGTATCCATTTTTCCTGCCTTGGCCGAGGAACTGCTCCTAATTGCCTCGAAATTGGCTGACTACCTTGTGGTTCGAAACCAGTCCAATTTTGGGTAGGTCGGATAGGCCTTCCAGGTATTATAGATGGTCTAGGAGTTTTGAAAGCAGAATAATTTACATCGTGTTGCAATTCTGGCATGGATTTTCGGTGGTCTATGGCGACCCTCATGTCAGTTTCCACCAGAGGCCTCCGAGGTTCCAAAGCATAATTTTGATACACATGTTGGAGCTCTGGCATAGATTTGCGATGGACCAGAGGTATTCCGATATCCGAGTCTACAAGATTGTCTGACGACTGGAAGCTTCTTTTATAATCTATAGGTGGAAGATTTTCGTATTCATAAAAAGGGATTAATGGCCCAAGAACTGGCAAATCCTTTCTCATATCGTTTCTGGGCAATTCAGGCATTGATTTTCGACAATCTTTCGAACTGTCATAGTTATACCCATGCCCCATTTTGTCATATATATTCTCTAATGAATGTCTGTTGTTCTGGAGGTGGGCTTTAGCTCTGCTTTCACGAAATAAAATGTTGTCACATTGTCTTTCCAGTTCTCCCAGTTCCAACTGCCTCAGTTCTTGTTCGACCCTCAGAACTTTCGAATCTTCTTTTAAAAAATCAGAGGTTTGCTGAAAAATGAAAGCATGGAAGTTTTACACACAAAGTATGCCTATGTTTGAGAGAAAACCTTTTTTCAGCTTCTTGTGTATTCATTTCCTGCTACCTTCTAGCTTTAGTACTAATAATAGTATCAACAGTAGTATCAGTACTAATAATACCAATATATTTTCTAAAGAAGACTGTACTTTGGCATTTTAGCTTTTCTCCAAAAATCTATACATGAATTTGATCATTTGAGTATTGTATTGTAAATTGATTGTCATAGCCATATTGTGAATGTGAATGAGTGAAAATTTTTACAGTATAATAAATAATTATTTTGTAATGAAAAACTTCTCGTAGTTTTTTATTAGAACTACTTACTTCATGAAAATATGGTCTACCAAATTGTTCACTACCCAGTGAAGGTTCGTAAGCAGAGTCCTTTTTGATACTGAAAATGGTCGCAGGTATTTCCTTGTGAACATAATCAGCAGTATCTCTAAACTGTTCCTCCTTTTCTACTAATTCAATTATCTCTCTTTCCTTCTTGGTTATTTCATCTTCCTCAGAAGTAATACTGTTTGTTTGCTGAAAAATCAATACGATAAGGAATAAAAAAAATAGAGAGTGATTACCAAGTTTCAGGTTTTCATGGAATCTCTATACTCCAATTTCCGGTTGGAAATGATTGTTATTTTCGTTTGATTATGCTTCGAGTTACATTAAACTTTGACTTCCGTATTACAATTTCATTGTTTCATTTGAAATAGTTTGCTCTTCTCAGAAACAGTTTATATTTTTCATAAATGCAACGAAAACCACGATTCACTTGCACTACATCACAGTACAAGATAAACACAGTAATCACAATGTGAACCCTGAATTCCAAAGACATTAAATGCCTGCAGAAAATGAAAGTACTTGTCTATAGCCTTATTAAACTAGAGATTTCAGAGGGTGGCTGAACAATTCAGAAGGTCAGAACTATATTATTTGGAATCTTTAAAAAGGCAACAAACGTTAAGAAAAGCGTGTGATCAGAACAACATATGAATCGCTGAATAAATCATCAGGAAATAAATACATCTACGATACAATAAGAATCTCTTAAAAATTCGATTGAGTAATTTCTACTTGTTGTTGGTTTACATTAAGCATTTATTCAACTTGTGACTACAATTTTAAAGTTTATTGAAGTTTTCTATGTAATATCTACATATACAACAACGAAGTATATTTTACTGAATAATAATAACCCTTCTTCTGTTATTGTTGTTGTTATTTTATAATTGTACCTTACCTCACTCGCTTGTCTTTCGTGGCTGGGAACACTTGAATCCCCAACACTGCTGCACCATGTATCACTAGACAACCGACCCCTATCTATGTCCAATCCAGAATCCTGACTCTCCACCTTACTCAGCACCCCACCTACATGATCTTCGTGGATTTTCCGGTATAGGGACTTTTCCATTTTGGCTTCTCTCTGAAAAAAAATGTTCAGCTCTGGTGGTTTTTCCAAAACGATTTCTGTATCGACAATAGGTTCTTCTAAGCCTAGAAAACTCGAGCGTTTGATATGTATCTCTTTCTTGATCCGTTTTGTCGAGTTTTCGCGCTTCATGGGATCTGGGAAGTACTCTTCTTCATCTTTCGGTGGAGGAGGGGGTGGAGGTTTCACTTTCGGAGGTTCCCTAGTAGTGTTGAACCCTGCAAACTGGGAATCCATCACGAAGTTGTTAGTGATAAAGTCGACTGCCGGACTGAATGGTTTAAACTCTAAGTTTTCATATATTACAGGCTTTGGTTTGACTACAGGTAGAGCTTCTGTAGCAGTAGCTACTTCTTCTTTTACAGTCCTTGGGTCAGGCAGATTCTCTGAGGAGTCTTTCTTCAACGATTCCAGGAGGTTGTTGGTGGAATCGATAAGCATTTGTTTGGAAAATGCTGCAATATTATCTTCTTTGCGTCTTTTTTCAGGTTGTTCCACATTGTTACTTTCAATTCTACAAAAATAAAAAATATGAATTTAACTAACCCATAATCTATCATTTAGTTTGAGAATGAGGCTATTTCTATAATCCGAGTGGACCCTAGAAAGATATCTTTTTAAAAATTATGTGTCAACCGTTAGGATTTTTTCAAAATACATTTTTACCTCATTTTATTCTATTAAATATTTGTTAGTTTTGATGAAATCCCCCGACAAAGCATTTGAAACTTTTTGAAATGAAAAAAATCACGGAAACTATAAAATGTCAAAATAAATGTCAAACTTATCAAAAACGATCTCAATATTAATAATTAATTTAAATCAAGGAAATGTTTCATTTTTTTGAATCCCACTTTCCATGAATCCACCCCCATAGCTCTATTGTTTAGAATGCAATATTGAACATATTCGGAATGTTGGTGTATATGCAAAAATTCTTCAAATCGACCGAAGTGAAACTTATTATTCTCGTAGGCGTGTTGTCTTACCGAGGGGTGTCTTAAGCGGGGTGTCTTATGGGGGGGGGGGTGATAGGATCAACTTGACTGTTTAAGAACTCTTTCATTTGGAAAACTGCGTTTATGTGGAATAAACTTCCGGAGAACGTTTTTCCAAATGGATTTAATCTCCAGTGATTCAAATCCAATGTGAATCGTTACTTTCGCACAGGCACCGCTCTTAGAGCGCCTTAAGGTTTTTCATGTAGTGCTTGTGTTTTGTCCTTAAAAAAAATTAATTATGAGTAAAAATAAATGAAATTTGTTCAGTCGGATTCAGCATACCTAAAAAACCCCTACGTACGAAATAGTTTCGAATGAGTATTCAAAAATGAAAGTAATTATAACGCCTAGTACATGGGCTGAAAAGTCGCGGGCTCAACACCTAGATGGCGCTAGTCTTACTGCATTCACCGCTTTTTCAGTTAGTACTAACCTTCAAAAAGAAGCTGTTGAAATTTCATGATATTCCACTCATAAGTTTGTGAGTTATTGTGCTGAAAGTGAATAAAGAAGCGGCCATGCCATTGGGCATGATTGAAAATAAAATTCACGTGTAAACGTTTGATTTTTCAGTGGCGTACGTGGTACATTTTTATTGTAATAATTTCCGGGTTTTTCCAAAATAATTTTCTGCCTAGGGGTTTCTGTGGATGCTTAATCCCAATTTTACAACAATTTGAATTTATATTGACTCCCAATATATTTTTCATAAATAAATGACTCCATTACCCTCCGAAAAACAGCCTAAGATAATAATAAGTTTAACTTTGGTTGATTTGAAAGAATTTTGCGTATACACCAACACTGCAAACATTCTCAGAATTACAATTTAAACAAGAGATCTAAGGGTGAATTCATTAAAAGCAGGACACACACACAGTGTGGACGTACCTCTTCAGCTTTTGAACGGGACAAGATAATTATCAACATCGCACAAAATTTAAGTAACGTGGTATCATTTTTAGTACTCGTTAACAAGAAAGACAATAGCCTTCATTAAATTGTTTAGTACAATGCAACCGAGTGCAAGGATGGTAAAAATTTATGGAGCCATCAAAAGTCGCCAGCCACTCTTTGTATTATTGGTCAGATAGCCTAGGGTTAGAGGAATCACTGAAGTCTCCACGGAGAGGAAAGGGGGTCTTATGATAACCTGTTTAATATCTATTTCAATTCTCAACACGTCTTATTTGTGGAAATCGTATCAGCCCTTTCCGGGCAATTAGCTGGGAAAAAGTGTTTGATAGAGAATTGAAACAGCTATCAAACAAGTTATCACATGATCCCTTTCCATTTGAATGAAAGAAATTATAGTAGCACTCTCTAGGCGACGAGTTTGTTTTTCTCAACAGAAAGTACTGATTTTAACGTAAATTTTGCCTGATGTTGATCTTGTTTAGTTCAAAGGTTAAAACTGCACGCACCTAACCAGAAATATAAAAAAATTTGAAAAAATTGCTTTAGACAAGAAAGATATCTGACCGTTCTGGAGTTTGGCATGCACAAACGGGCTTGTCCAAGCGCCAAGTTCGTTTGATTTCTGTTGCTGGGTTTTGTGATAGTTCAAGTAATTCATTTAGTTTTTCAACAGAAAATTTTTCGAAAACTTGAAGTCTAATAAAAAAAATTAGAACTAGGCCTTCTATAAACGATAAGTATTCTTACCGTATGCTCCTTATTTGGAACTGGTCCATGTCAGCCTGGAACTGGGTAAGATCTTTTTCAAATTGCGTAAGAGTTTCTTCGTTGAGTCTATTGTTAATATTAGATGAAACATCATCAGTATCAGTTGGTTCGTCAGCTTGACTGACCGAACAAGATACGTCAGTTGTATGAATGCCGCTATCGTCGCGATCTGAAGAAACCCCAGTAAATTCAGTTGAAGCTACAGACGGAGCATAGTTCTCGTCCGTGCAGTTGTTCATCATCAAGTTATCCAAATCCCTGTTGAACATGTTGAGTTTGTTCACGTAAATTTCCGTTTCAGGGCTGAAACATCTATCTGAAGAGTCGCTTTTCCAGCTCGGGGTTTTCTTTGTTTCGAACTTAGAAGCGCTGCTGGATTTGTCTAAATAGCTGCTAATTTTGTTAGGGTTGACCTTTGGGGGGTTGTTATTAGTGGTGTCGGAGTCATTTTGCTTATTGAAGTTCAGCAGCCTCTGTTTCACAGAAACTTGTACCTCGCTCTTTTCCGTTGACTTACACCCTTGATCCGTCGACTGTCCCAGACTTTTCAACCTATCTTTGATACTCCTAGCATTAACGAAGTCTTCAGACAGCCTTCGAGCAGTTGAATTTTCCAAGTGGTTAATTTCCACGTTTTTGTTTTCGAATAAACCCTTTCGTTTGGAGATTTCTCCTTTTGGTAATACAATGTCTGAAAGTTCTCTAGTTTTGTTCCTAGATTCATCTGAGTTTATAGTCTGAATTCTAGTCCTGTAGTCCTGAATGGCTCCCTCGTAAGTATATTGCTTTGGTTCCTTGGGCTCTGAATAGGATTTCGTTTCGAATGATGACATTGTTTTAAGTGGGACTTCGAGGTTTTTATTACCTAAGTTACGGTTAG
The DNA here is from genome assembly GCA_015342045.1 of Leptinotarsa lineolata. NCBI lineage: Eukaryota > Metazoa > Arthropoda > Insecta > Coleoptera > Chrysomelidae > Leptinotarsa > Leptinotarsa lineolata. The sequence goes on along the minus strand of WOGR01001922.1, from coordinate 6,055 downwards.
TAACGTAGTTGCTGGTATAGGTTTTTGAAGAAATATTGTTATTATTGTTAATTATCGGTTCTTTTTGGGTTGTATTTGTTTCATCTTCGCTTTGACTTTGGTTTGATGCACTCGAGTTTTCCCTATTACTAGATGAATCGAAAGAATGATTGTCCTTTTCGTCCTGAAATTCAAAAAATAGAACGTTAACAAAAGTCCATAAATGCAACGAAAAACATACCAAAATGCTACAGCTATCATCAGTATCGATATCTTTGATGCTATTGGTCTTTGAACTGCTGCTGCCAATACCGTAATCGCTTAAGTCGTTTGAATCGTCTTCGTATAAAGGTATACTGAATTTATGTCTTCCTTTACTCCTAAAAAAATGATTTTCAATATTTCACCTAGAATACCCTCAATACAATCGGGATTTAGAAACGGTTTCAGCTGTGTAACGGCCTTTTTGATTATTACTGATGATATAATTCGAGCAACCGATAGAGGTTATTGTACAATTTTGATATTGCTGGATTTTATTAGAGCATTTGATATGCTCAATCAAGAACTTTTAATTGCAATCAATCATTATATAGGGTTATCAAAAAACTAATGAAAAATACTTTGAAATTTTCTTTCGAATATTAATATTAATGTTATCTATTCCCCCATGTCTTAATATCAGGAGTCCTTCAGGGCTCTATATTGAGTCCCTTGTTTAGTATTTATACCGCTGACAAAACACAAACTAACTGCAAACTGCACGTCTACGTCGATGACACGCATCTCCATTACTAGTTTTTTTCAGATGAAGTTGAAAACGCTCGTGCATTCATGAATAATTACCAATTCATAACTCTTTCTACTGAACGTGGTCTGATTGTGAATGTAAATTAATCTAATATATTTTTATTTGGTCCTAAATTGAAAATAATCCAAATTGAACCTTTAATCGATATAAGAATTGATTATGCTTCTCCAGAACTGGTAAACTTCATGAAAAATTTAGAAATCTTCGTGGTCAATGATTTCAAGTTTCATTAACATGTAGATGAACTATTCTGAAAATTATTTTCAGCAAGAGACATATACTTCCTGTAACTATTAAAAAAATTCTTCAAGAGTCATGACGCTTCATCTGGGCCGCCTTCAACTGAACAATATCAACAAAAACTTAGAGAGTTCAGAATTTCTGTGTGAGGTCCATATATGGCTTTGGTAAATATGACTGGATCTCATACAGATTGAAAGATGTCGGTTGGCTAAACATGAAAAAAGAAGACTACTTCATTCAGCATGTTTATATAATGAGATTATACAGTTTAAAACGGCCCCCTACTTGTCGAATGAAATCAAATATACAACAGATTTCCACAATGTCAATGTTAGGTTCAAAGTAAAGCTAACACCTCCTTGCTTCTTTACTGAATATTTCTAAATTCTCTTTCTAAACTATACTACAAAGTATAACATTTTTGATATCAGTTTGAATGACAATCTATATTTTATTTATTTTCTCTTCAATAAATATAAGAAACAATGAATGTTTGTTAGTTCAGATTATCACCTTGAATATCTGCTTTTGGAATTGTGTTTTATTAGTATAGACCTCCGGTTGAATTGTTGAAGTTAAGTGAAAGAACAATTGTTTTTGCTGTTTAAATCTGGAAACAACTGAACTTCGTCTTTAATCATAAGTTTTTTATATCTTATATAAAAGTAAATGTATCCTTGATGATGATGAAATATTAAGGTATTCGAGAGTCGTCACTTTCCTTAGTGACAATATGCCAAAATTACCTCAGGAGTTCCGCAGAGATCTATAATGAACCCTTTGCTGTTTATTCTATTCTATATATCGCTGATATTCTCTCAATCAAGTACACATCAATGTATGCCAACGATACTCAAATTTTCAAAGAAATTTGACTACAGTATCCCAAAGTGGAAATGAATATTTAAATAGCAAAATAAAAAATGTGAATAAATCTTAATTAAGGAAGAGCATTTCACGCTTGCCAAAGAACATCGTGTGAATAATTTAGGTTTACAAACGGTTGAAGTGCATTTCAGCAAATGTAATGCAAGAAACGAATATACGAGTACAGTTCACTTACAATTGATTTTTACAAAATTCAGATTTCAATATAAATGTGTACAACTAATTTTTGGTTTCACAAAATTTTACAAAAATTCTTTGTACACAAGCTAAACAACCTCTCTATTTTTGGGAAAGAAAGTTTTTGGCTTTCTACTACTCCACATTGATACAAAAAATGTAGGAATCTTCCACAAAGAAAGGAAGGAAGCAATCATTTTTAAAAGAAGTAACTCTGAACATAGATGTGTAGATCACGCAAAGAAGTAACTTTCAGACACAAAATGGAAGAAAAAGCCCTTCTGAAAAGTGACAGCATATTCATTAACCTATTTGTTTAGGTAGTCCTAGTAACAGCCTCAATTGTTTGTCACGGATAACTAGAATAACAGGACTCAGTGCATAACTATACCGAATACGTATTATTTGTTATTAGGTATGATCGTTCTTGCAATTATTCAGAAAAATAGAGAAAATGAAGTGAAAGTGTGTAGCATCAAATTATTCGTGAGAAAATGATCCTTCACAAAAAGCCGACGAGCCACCCCCTTTCCATTTGAAAAAATCAAGTTAACTGGAAAAATTCATATTTGCTTCTGGGAAATAATTCTTAAAACGACTGTGAAGTCATAAGCCTCACAGTCGTAGTTTTCCATGTTACTTGATCAAGAATGAAGCGATTTACACGATCCATGGCATTTTTACTTATTTCGATCGAGAATGACATTCTAGAAAAATTGATCGATAAATAGTAAAAATATATAGGATGTCCCATTTAAAAATCGAAAGTTGGGGTCATTTCCGGTCAAACCAGAAGTACGGCAAAGCAAATAAATATGTCAAAAAATGTAAATTGAACTATAATTCATAACCTCCAAATTTTGTTTCTCTATTTCCAATAATAAAAAAGTTATAGTGGTGAGCCACCTTAGAGAATCATCCGGTATATATTAACGGTACATATTCTTCAAAAGATTACAACATAATAATTCAAATGTTATTTATTGACATCCGCAAATTAGGAACGGCAACTTGTACGTTCAAGTCAATTTAATGATTATGGAATTTGAAATTAATTACAGTAAAAGGAGAATAAGAACTTCTGAAATGTAACGATCTTCTCTACTCGCGTTTTCGAATTGGTATCATCGGGAGATGAGCTTAATTGTTGAGTTAGAGTCAGAAATGCTTTAATGTCATAAAAGTTTTGGTTTTGTTGACAAAGCAGGCTTAAGAACAAAAACAATCTGAAATTTAACAGTAAAATAAAGGTCAAACTCTGTGATAAAAAAATTATTTATGATGCATTATAAGTTGCGAAGTCGTCAGAATGAAATTCCTCAGTACAGTAAGCTTTATTTAGCAGAAGTTCTTTCACTCTTTTTCGAAACTGTGTGTAGCAGGTTAACTTTCTGATTGAAAGAGGAGATGATTGAAATATTTTTTGCTATTATAAACAATCGAGTTTTCAATTTGCGCTGTTGTCGGGATAGGAAGATTAATATTGAATATGAGACGAGTAGCATAACTTTGAGCCGAGTTTGAGATGTTATCTTTGTGCTTTTTGAGCATTAGGCAGACTGTTTCTAAAATTAATAGGCAATAGATTGTTAAGATGTGATGAGTTTAAGAAAAGGGGCTCTCAGGACTCTCGCTCTGGTCATGAATCTCACTGCTCTTGAATTGTGAAAACTTGACTCTTGAGTAGTGACAGCTGATCCCTCAGAAACAAACTCCGCACCGCAAGTGGGATTCGTAAAGTGCAAAGTATGCTTTTCTGACTGAATGATAGTCCAAAGAGTTAGAGACAGATCTTATCGCATACCAAATTAAGGATAATGTTTTGCATAGTATACTTATATGGGTTGAAATTTTAATTTGTTGTCTATGTTGAGATATAGGAATTTGTTCTCTAGTTTTGATCGATGATATGTTCTTCAAGAATTATATGATCCAGATTATATTTAAAGAACATCTTTGATATATTGAAAGATAATAAATTGGCATCACATTTTTGTTTAACTTTGCCTATATCATGCTCCACCCTAATTTTTAGTGCAACAGCCTTCTGGAACAAACTCGAAGCCCTTACAGGACAAAAACGGAAAACCGTCAGTCACCTTGCGATTGACAGCAACTTCATTTCCAATCCAACTCACAAAGTAGAAGCCTTCCGCAAAGACCTAAAACGTACATTCCAACTAACGACTGGCATACACTTTGATAACCTACATCTAAACTACATACAACACCAAGTACCCGTGCATCTGGGCAGACATCCTGGCCAAATCCTACTCGATCCTAACTGCCCCCTAAGATCCCAAGATCCCCATTCAGCGAGGAAGACATCCTCCAAGCTATCCACCAAGGCAGAAATACCGCACCAGGGCCTGACTCAGTAAGCCGTCGAGTATTGAAAAACCTCCTCGTAACAGCCCTGACCCACATCAAACACGTCCTAGATGCATGCCTAGAACAGGCATATTTTCCAACTGCCTGGAAACAGGCTAACACTATCCTGATCCCCAAACCTCTAAAAGACCCCACCAAAACCCGATTCCTATAGACCCATCTGTCTGCTCAGCTGTCTCGGAAAACTGCTGGAAAGACTAATGACCAACCGGCTTGACAACTTTATACACGACAACATTATCCCTCCTCACCAACGTGGTTTTAGACCGGAACACTCCATCCACACATCACCTAAAGTATCAAATCTTCATTCGGTACAGTCACCATCCTCCTAGTTATCCAGAAAGCTTTCGACAAGGTCTGGCACGCGGGCCTGATCTAGAAACCTATTCAAATTCGACTTCTTCACCATTTCATTAGACTAGTAGCCTCCTATTACTAACCGACAAACCCATAAAATATCCTATTTTTGTAGAACATGTTATTCGTATACTGCATAAAAGCTTGATAAGAAACTAAGCATACTGGTAAACAAATAAAAATCGCTTGATCATCATGAATCAGAAAAATAATACCAACAACATTATACAACTGATATTTTCTACAACTTTTCAATTTATTACTCCCAAACACGTTACTAAAACAATAACAATATTAAAAAACGATTTACAAATACATAGTTATAATTTTCTAGTGACAAATTATTGACAAATAATATCTGCAGTACGACCCTTCTGAAATGGAAGCATCCTTATGAAACATATATTTTTTCAACCGATTGGAATTATATTTTTCATTCTTTCACGAACATAAAAAAAATCGCGATTTTTTAAAAATCTGACAACACAAATAGATCAAAGAATGTAAAATTTCACGGCCAGAGATAACTACGTGAAAGCGATTTTTCGTTTTTTTGGCCGTGGTCTGCAAGTTTTCAGGCCTGACGTTTCGTCTACTACTGCGGTAGACATTATCGTGGCGATGTTGCCACGATAATATGCTAATATTTGACTTTTGTTTTATATTATTATTAGTGGGCGTGGCTTGGTTTCTCTTGATTGGATTACCTGACCTTGTTTGTGTACCTTTAAGGAAAGGTAGCCAGATTTTATTAATGTTCATTGCCTTTTTTTAATTGAAATTATCCCTGTGTTTCTGTTTTATATTACCGTAACAGATAAGAAGACGATTGAATGGGAAACAAAGGTAACTTTCATCGAGAACAATACAATGGTCGAAGAAAATTTACGGGAACTGTCGCCCTTCTCGAGTTATACGGGGAAAACAAAAAATGATGGTTTTCGTTTTTCTCGAATGGAATTATCATTTCGGAGAATATCAAAAAATGGAAAAGGAAAATGTTATTGAATTCAAAGTGTACTATGACGATGTAATAATAAATATTTGATAAAACGTTTCGTGTCAACATGGTCACCATCAACTTTTTTTTAATACGGACCTTTTTTTTATTACAGATATTGATAGGACGATAAATTCATAATCCAAGGGTATATCACATTTGATATTTTTATAGCGTTTCATTTGAAATAACTACCATCATCCGTG